>CAJPEX010001884.1:0-40434 GCA_905338405.1 Notodromas monacha
TTTGTTGTTCCCAAAGACCGGGTGTTTTGAAGGCTTGTAAAAATATAAACAAGAGGAGAACATGCTTGGAGAAGTAATTTAATTTTGCTGGTACTTTTAGTGCTTCTTGACAGTTTAGAAAAGGTTTTTGGTCTTGTGAAGATAAATCGCTTTTAGGGAAGAGGATACGATATTTTTCGGGGCGCGTTGCCAGCAGATGGTTGAGTTTTTCTGTGAGTTTTGGAGGGGTTAGATGACCCCTGTTTTCGTGGAAAAGAAAAGAAAAGAAAAAAAGGGGAATTCGATGTCCCCCTGTTGATAAAGTGGAGACGTCGTTTTTGACAACTGTTTTGTCCTGGTTCCGGGGGTTAAGATATTGTTGGTGTGCCGACTTTGGCAAGTTAATTGACCCCGCCTGTTTCCCCGCCAAGGGGATTAATTTACAGCCCCGGGCGCGTCCCAAGACGCGCCAATTTCGGTAAACTCGAGCTATTTGTCCCTTCTCAGGGAAATCGACACTACCGCTGGTGTCGAGAAAAAATTCCGCACAACACTGACACTACACCGTGAAAACTGTTTGCGACATCGTGAATGCATTATCTGAAGTTTTATGATAATTGTTTTTTTTTAATTTCTTCTTGTGTTTTACAAGTGTGCTTGTGTAATTTATTTATTAAAAAAAGATTCTAAATAAAAAAGAATCTAATTTTTTTCTCAATTGGCCGACCAACCAGCTTTTAATTATGTTTCTCAAGTTATGCTTTCATGATTGACTAAAGCTGACAGGGGTATCTGTTTATTTTTTTTTAATTCTTCCACCCCGTGAAAAAGATGATGTCCTACTACGGACATTATGAATTCAAGAAAAAGTTACAAATCTCATGGGATGAATTGAAACAGCATTCAGACTCCTTTGCTAAATGTCTGGAAGGGCAGACGAAGAAAAAAAAAACATTCCATGCTTCTGTTTTCCATTCTGGAACAAAAGATAAGGTGTGGTCGGTCAAGGTTAGATTACGCCATTCTTCATGCTACATGTGAACTTTCCTCCATTTTATCAAGTGATTTAAAAACACATTCTACTATTTTCTTCGATAAAAAGTGAGCAACGACATTTATGGCACATTGTTTACTTGTTGGCGTGATTTCGTTAAGATATTGCTTTTTTAGCTGGCCTAGCCCCTAGGGTGTAATTCCAACTGAAACTGCTGAGGATATTACGCGAGTGTGAAAAAAATCAGCAGGCTCTTGGAAATTTTCTATTCCAATTTCTCCATTGAAATGAGAATGATTTTATTTAGGGAAAATATTAATATTTTGTTTATTGCCGATTGTGTACGGTATGCATTGAATTCCAGAAGGGCATAGAATTATATTCCAGTTTTTTTTACATGTATAGACGCTTTTAACTTCCAAAAACAGAAAAAAACTCCTCGTCAAACAAATCTGCTGCGCAAGAAATACTTCTTCCACTATTATTACGGCGGAAAAAAAATCCCGAGATACATTCTCATAACGATTGCATCATCATGCGTTGCTCCACTTCTTTATTCCACGTATTTCGGGCTATTTTTAAATTTTAAATACGAAGAAATTTGAAGAGTGTGCATTGAGGAATGGAAACTCTCACATCCGTCTGCCACGTTACCACCTGGTACAGGGCCTCAAAAAATACCTGCAGGCGGAATGTTGAAATAGCTTGCCCACAAAAAATTCCCAGAACTGGTCCACTTTGAATCAAAAGTGAAATGCCTCGAATTTTTATTCGCAGTTCGAAAGCCAATCGCGAGAGAAATAATGTTTCCAGAATATGTTCTCATGATGATGGGCGTCAAATATTCACGTGATAAGCTGCCCGAAATTGTTCTTCCGCTCATTATAGCAACTAAACAAAACCATTATACAGTATATATTTTTATTGCTGCATTTGAAATGCATTCGTTCCTTGTTATTATGAAGGAACCACGAAATTTGCCAGCGATGAAAATTTACCACTTGATCAACCTCACGCAGCTCGCCCAAATCAAGCCTGATTTGAGCAACTTTTACCTTTAAATAGAAGGAGAAAGTGAGGAGCAATTACCTTCAACTACTGTTTAACTATCAAAAGTTGCAATTGCCGAGATTTTTATGTGCATGTTGAGTGTTCCTTTGATGATCCGACATAAAACTTACATAAAGTTCGAATAAGAATATTTTGCAAGCATGTTCAGTCAAAGACTCAAGGTTCAAAATGCATCATTTAGCATGCATCAGAAAAGTTTCAGTCAAATTAATTATTGCTGAACAAATTTCTGTATCACGACAGCATTGTATCATTTTTCTTCCGAGAACACTACTGTGGAGCAGATGTCACCTGAATCACTAACAGGACAAATTTATCAAACTAAGTGTACCTAGTGATCTAGAACAGTGTTCCCCAAACCAGTCAGTCTGCAGAAGTTTTTTGCTGGTCCAAGTGATAATTTCTTCCGCATAATAAATTCAAAAGTATGTAGTTATGAAGTCTGTCATTACAATCCAAAATTTTAGAGACAATGGCAGTTGGATTTATCAGATGAAAAATAAATTCTGGTCTTTCCTCCTGATAGCAATTCAAAGATATTTTCATAATTTGAAACATGTTACTTCCAGTTTTCAACCTGTGATCTTTCTGCAAGCCCAGCATCCTATTTTTTAAAAGGCATATCCATTTCATAGCTACTTCAAGGTTTCTTATAACTTAATTTTTGCTATAGAAGTTTTGTTCTGAGGACAGTATGGCAGGTATTTTAAAATCTTCTGCTGTTCATCAAAAATTTCGCAGAATGTTGACAGTCAGGAAAATTTTATGAAATTATGTTGGTCCTCCAAGGATTTTATTAAAATTTGCTGGTCTGCAAACCCAAAAAGGTTACGAAACACTGAGTTTGAACCATTGAAGAAAAATTTGACATGGCATGAAGTATTTAACTCGACCAATCTCAAGCCAAATTCAAAATACAGTGGGACTTGTTTACTTCAAACTTCAAGGGACCAGCATTTTGGGTGTGGGAAAGAAAACAGAACTACAGGGAATTATAATTGGTTACATTCTAGGCCTTAAATTGATTCTTAAATGAGTTGACAGGATGCTGAACTTGGAGGCAAGGGTTTATTTGCTGAATTCATATTTCTCTTATTTTTAAAATGCGTCAACTGGCATTTTTACTGCTTTTCTTCTTTTGTACTTGAATAAAATCATACCCAAAATGCCTCCAGAAACATTGAGTCATGAATGTTTGAGGAGGAAAGCCTTTCAGTTGGCTGGGAGATTTTTAAATCATTGTGTCCAAGGGAATTCAAGTCGACTCAGGGAAATTTGAGTTCCAAGCTCAACGGTACCAAAATACGTGCGACACCTATGTGATGGCGAAGAAAATCGCGGAGCTGTGGACGTCGTTTGAAGAATTCAAGCCTAATTCCAAGAAACAAGAAAGCAGTGTTTCAAGATTTCGGAGTACTTGGCTTCCGGCCTTTCAATGATGAAAATAATGATGAGAAATAAATAATGTTTTCATTATAATAATAAAAAAAGATGCGTCATTAAAAACCCCTGAAAATATAAAATAAAATTCAAAGCTTTCTCATGGAAGGCTTCAACTCACAAGTTCTTCCTCCATCTTTTTCCCTCTCACTTCTTTGATCATTTTTCTGTCACAGAAACACACACACAACACAATTGCTCACCAAAGACTTCATTATTGGCTTCACTTTCAAAATGTGGCTCAGTGATACAGTCGGTGGCCTAATTATGCGAGAATTCCGCGGAATTAGCCCCCTCACTTTCTTTCACAAGTGGGCCTGATACCCAGAATTTTTACCGTCATTGCTCTGGAGGGAAATCAATCGAGGCCAGAGCAGGACAAACGTGTCCGAATTACAGGTTTGAGAAAATAAATAAATGAATTAAAAAGAATAAAAAATAATATTGCCTTGGTTTCACCAGTCGACCGGAAAGCCATCAATCAGAGCACGAAACCGGAATGAATATCGCGCAACTCCGCGCCTTATTATTTCGCCGCAAATTCAGGTTTTCTGATATTCGGAATGAACTGGCACTGAATCTGGGCGCAATGGACACTTGCACGCGAGTCAAAAAAGGTGCGGCTCAGAAGAGCGCGTCGTTCGAAAACACCGCCAATCACCGAAGAGCTTTTCAAGATCCAAAGCACGAAAAGCTGGGTTCGTACGAAACGGTTTCTCTAAATTTAAATACGAAGTAAAGTGGGTTAATCGCATTCAGAGCTTTTCGGAATTGGAATACTTGAAATTAAAATGATCGAAATGAATAAAATACATAGTTCGTTTCTTTTGATTGATAATGCCGATGAGGCGACAAAATGGTAACTTCATAATTAGTTCGGTCGTGCAGTTTTTCAATTCCCATGATTTTAGCTGAGGAAAAGGATGACCAAGGACTAATTTTTTGTTGAGCAAATAATCACTTCTTGATCATCACTCATTCAAATTTTCCGTCGAAAGTTTCATATGGAGAACACGGAGCATTTAATACACCTTCATTTAAATTAATAATTCACGTATCACTGCTAGAAATGTTCTTAATTTCTTGGAAAGAGTTAGTGTTAGTGAAGGTGGATTGCAGGTTTCCTTAAAAATTCAAGTCACCACTGTAATTAAATGAAGCTTGATTGATAAAGGGTCATTTTTGGAATTAGTGCAATACAGTGAGACCACAAGATTGGACATAATTGGTGAATCAAGAGTGTCTCTAAGTCAGCCTCATTTTTCCTTGAACTTACATTACCTAATTTTCAATTGGTGTTTTATGGACAAAATTCTCACCATAATTCCATGAAAATAAAAATTGTCTTCCAATTTCAACTGATTCAATCAATATATGTCAAAACCATATGGACATTTGGGGAATTGAATACTGATACCTCTGTGCAGCACATAGAAATGTTGGCATTTCTCTGTAAAAATAACATTCAAGTAAAAAAGAGAGAAGGAAGTCCCTCTATGCTGCTGGGGGGTATTTTTTAAATTAGCTAAATAACACAGAAATGTTAGCATTTCTCTGTAGAAATAACATTCAAGTGAAAAAGAGAGAAGGAAGTCCCTCTATGCTGCTGGGGGGTATTTTTTAAATTAGCTAAATGGGTGCTAAATTGGTGAGAGAAATGCCCAAAACTTTTCCAACATCAATTTTAGGGTTGGAAACATCTGTTTCTTATAATTTGACCTGAAATGTATTTGCAATTTTATCACAACATGTCTGCATGCTGAGTCAGCATCCTCATGTTGGGCCTTTTTATCATTTTTTTGTGGGGAAAAAAGTGTCCTCATGTTGAATTGTCCGCAGGTCGACGTGTCCTCATGTGGGGGTTTCACTGTAGATATAATTGAAAATGTTTGATTCATCTACTGCTAGAATTTTTTTTATTTCTTGGAAGGAGTTGATGTTGATGAAGGTGATTTGGGGAGAAAATCCTCAAAAAATCAAGTTGATGCTGAAATTACATGAAACTCCCAAATGATAAAAGGTCGTATTGCAATTTAAAAATTAAAACGCTTTGACTCTCACACATGTCCATCTGAATAAGTTAAAAACTTTTCCTACTGTTAGCTGTCGAGCTGTGCCGAAATACGCCATTTTTTTTAAACATGAAATTTGAAATTCAAATCACATCCGCCACCAAAGCAAATGCCTCTCATGTAAAGGTGGAAGCTCTCCACGAAAAAAAAAATTCGAAAGACCAGAAAAAATGCGTTGTACAGATACATGTTTTAGAGACCCCTCATAACATGCGAGGACAGAATCCCATGAGGCCAAAATAAATATCGCTATACAAAGACAATTGTTGTAGTCGAGTTATTGTAGCATAGAGAGAGTCCATCACCTGTATATAGTTTCGCAGCGCAATCAACTTTCTTCATAAGGCCTCGAGAAGTTTAAGGATAAGACAAACTCAACGTATTTTCATTTTACGAGTTATTTTTTTTCCATGAGACAAAAAGGAAGTACAGTACAGTACTGTACATGTACAACAGGAACAAGGTTATGGAACCATTCGATTGAATTTGAGTGTCCATGGGAGTCCATTAACACTCCACATTTCGTTCCTATATACTGTACATCACATGTGCGAGGTCTGAAACAAACCCAGCCGCACCTGCTTTGTGTTCACCACATGGTGCCAGAAAATATTTTTTTGTTTTGTTTCCGATCTTCAGAATTTCGGTTTGAATTTCAAGAAGATAGACGGAAGACTGAAATTGACAAGGTCTCTTTGCCTTATACCAAGAAGACGTGTTCATACATTTTTTTTTTCATTTGAAAGCCCGTGTGAAGGAACTTCGTCGAAAGAGGGAAATTTAACTCGAATTTCACTCAATTGTTATTGGATGGGTGGAGAATTTCCAGCGAAAATGTCCGGATTTTTCAAGAACATTCGGGTAGGATCAGGAAAAATTGTACGATAATTCGTGAGGTTCTTTCGAAACTTCTCATCAGCACTGCAACAATTGATAGCCGATTATTTTTTTCGAAAAAAATGCGCTCTCGAACATGTCAATCATGGCCATGATGCAGTTTCACAAAAAAAAACTGATCTTCACCATCTCAAGTCAAAAAATTGTAAATATCCCAGACTGGCAGTTGCTAAGGCATAAAAAGTAAGATGGACGTCGAATTTCGACAAGGCTCATAAGAAAAGGACTCGAAAAAAGGACAGCGATATTAATTCATTAAAACATTTCCCATAAAGTCATTGGGATTGAATGATCTTGCCAAATGATCAAAATGATGCGCATAAATGAAATATCCACCTTTGTCGTGCAGTAATTTTCGCAAAGAACAGAATTATTTTCAACACTTCCCGGAAGTGCATTCGATACGTTTCATACTTTCAAAAAAAATATGCATTTACATTTATTTTCGATCATAGCTTGAGATCAGGCAAACTTTGAATGGCGTTCCATGAGTCGCTTGAAGAAAAAAAAACAGCAGCCTGAATATGCATTCAATTCATGCAGATTTTGCGATCTTCTTCAGGAATGCCATCAACATTTTCCAGGATGAAACTCAGAGTTTATTGGAACTATACATATAATTTAAAAAGTTTTTTCCTCGTGATTATAATTTTAATTTATAGTTTCGTCGATAAATGATTCCTGAATTATGCTTGTGCAAAAGAAGGGTTATTGATACTGAAATGCCTGAAAATTGAGCTAAATGATAATTTCCAATCAGCGGTGGAGTCATTAGGCGTCGAGGAATCACCTTTTTCCCCTTAAGAACAGCACTACCAAAACAAACCTTGAAAAATGTTGAGTTAGGAATACCGTGCGTTTATTCAATATCCACAATTCTACCGATCAATTTCGAAACTCACGTTTTTTTTTTATTAAAAAAAACGAACTAGCGACTTCGCATACAGTACTATGGGTAGTTTTTTTGTGTCTGAAAATAAAATTCCACAATCTTTCCTCTAAAATCCGTTTCAAGTCAAAGCGATATAACTACTGTATATACTGTGCGTAAAAATAATTTTCACAAATCAAAATTCATAATACTCTAGCTAACCAGCAATTAAGCCACAGGTAATCCTTGAGATCAGATTCCAGATCAAAAGACTTCGCTCTTCATGACTTTTCAGGCATTCCAGATTTATACATAATCAAACCTAGTCCATCACTACAGCTGCCGAAGAGAAACTTGAGACTAAATCAAAATTATCTCTTACACGAGAAAAGAAAAAAATCCAAAACATATTTCGAGTATCACCACAGCTGCAGTTTTTTTCCGTCACATTTTGCAATCGATTTTTTTCACACAGCACGCATGAATACACTTTTATATAACACTCGAAACTAGGTTTTCAAAATTTAATCGCACCGCAAAAAAAAACTACGAACACTATCGAGGATTCCACAAGGCATTAAGCAAAAGGTTCTCCAAGATATAAAAAAAATTAAACTCCAGCAAAAACACGGCTGCCAAAAACAAAAACCTTGGAAAAAAATTTGGCTCGCACTTCGGAGAAGAGCGTTTGTGTTCAAGGAAATCCCGCACTGGGGTGAGAAAGGAAACGTTGCTTTGCACGAAAACAACAAAAAGCGAAAACAGCACTACAGTAAGCAATAATTTAGAACGGGGCTCTTGTGCTGGTGGTGTTCATCGGCAAGGATATGGGGGATTATTGAAGAAGAACAAACAACGTGAAAGGAGAAGAGGAAGGTATGACCGGTTACACAAGCCCCATGGGATGATTCCGTCTGTGAAATATAAAAGGCCTCAATTTCCACTCTTCCACCTGAGCTGTTCGCCGGCGAGCAACTAGACCCGAAATGTGGAGCAGTGGGTTACGCGAGCGCGGTTGAGGGAAGCCTCCTCTCACATCAGAATGCGTTTGCGGGTGTAGCAGGGCAGACGGGTTTCCCGCAGCCGATTCGCCTGGGCAAAAGAATCTTTTGATTCCAACTGAGTTATGGAGCAAAGCACAGCACAGCAGCCTAGATTCCGCAGACTTCAATTAACCCTTTTGTGGCAAATCCGGTTTTTTTTCTGCACAAGAGAGCATTGAAATAAATAAAAAAACCCTGAACTGAGAACCAAGGCTGAAGTTTGGAAAAAGTCTAATATTTTTTTTCTCTGCAAGCAGAAAATTTTAGCTGAAAGACATGTATTCGTGGGTGGCCTTTTTTCCTGGATTCCTTACATTTGCTTGTGTAGCACAACAGATAAGGTTCCCAAGGTTAATTCTGCCTGGGGAAAACATTTCTTGTTCCAAGTAAGTCACAAAAAAGCACAGGAAAGCAACCTGAATCCCTCAGACTTCACTTAATCCTTCTGCGTCGAAGTCAGGGTATTGCTGTGCCTAAGAGACCACTGAATTTAAAAAAAAAACCCTAAGTGACAACCAAGGTTCATGTTGGAGACAAAATCATAGTTTCTTTTTCTCAGCAAGCAGAACATTTTCGTGTAACAGGGCAGAATTTCCCATGATCAATTTGCCTGGAGAAAAGAATCCCTTGTTCCAATGGAGTTGCAGGGAAGCAGAGCATGACAACCTCCTGAATCCTTCAGACTTCACCTAATCATTTTGCATCAAAGTCAGGATATTTTTTAGAATTGTTTTGCTAAAAAGAGCACTGAAATGAAAAATCTGAGCTGGGAATCAAGTCTTTGGTTGGGAAAAAGTTTGCTAAATTTTTTGGGTGCAAGCAGATATTTTAGCTGAATGGCATTCTTTGCTGGATGGCATTTTTTCCTGCATTCCTTACATTTGCTGGTGTAAAAGAAATGTCTCTCGTCTTTAAATATCGCCGAAACGTTACTGAACAGTCAGTCAGATTATGAATAAAAGGAATTGCTGAAATCTGTCTTGGATATGTCACATATTGCCTTTGATATTTTTAATATGTGAGACATACATAAAACGATTTTTTTTTCAGAATTGAGCCGACGATATCTCCGCATGAATGATTGGTGCACTTGCATAAATCAAGCACTACATCAAAGATATTTTCTTGAACATAATCATCAGGTTACTGATTTTCCAACCTTGTACGGAAAATTCCGACCACATAGGATGAAGAAATACCTTGTAATGATTCTATATGAACGGTGCAACCGGGTTTTCCAGAATATTCTCAAAAAATAAGAAAAGGCGCGACCCACGACGTTACAGATAGAGCGAATACGTTGCTTTTAACAACGCGGGGATGGTAGACATCGCCAATAATTATCCTCCTTATTCAAGATTTTTCCTTTCTATATTCCTAAAGCACAACCAGGTTAGAAAAAATTATTACTGTACTTTACCATTAAAATTGCGATACAGCATTCGAGCAATGCTGAGGAGTCTTTTGCTTGAAATTTCCAATGCTGTAAAAATAATCTGGTCATTGTTGTCAAAGGTTCTGGCAAAAATACAGTAGAAAAAATGTTCAAAATCTTGGTTCAACATAAAATCAAGATTTAGTACGGCAGATTGGCATGTTTTTGGAGGACTTACAAGCATCATGGAAAGTATTTGATTCCTCGTTTTGGCTCCTGATTTTCCCACTGAAATAGTGAGGAAGGATATGTTTAGCACAGGACAAATCTTTATCAAAAGAAATACACATTGAGTCAAAAAATGTGTTCGTTACTGCAACTGTAAAAACATCCATTCTTAGTGTGTATCTTTGTTCATACTGTTGATAAAAGGAACATTTCTTCATTCTGCTGTGAAATTTTCAAGATTTATCTTGTAATTTGTAGCACCCCCCCCCCCAAATGGGTTTAAAAAATGGCTAATACAATTTCTGGAAAGGAAATTCAGAATTTCTTATAGGAAATCTCAAGATGACAAAATTTTCTCTTGGTCCCAATAAGTTTGTTGAAGCACAGACTTTCTCTGTGTACTGCATAGATTAAAGGACCTCTTAATTTACTTTCAGTGGGGTAACTTTGTTGGTCCTTCTGCTTGGTGATACTAATGATTTGCTCATTCTGCTTTGAAACTTATTTATTTTTGCCCGAAAATTATTTTGGGATTCAGCCATCAAGTAGAAACTTTGATTTGAAACAATTGAAATCCAAGTTCTAACTATAAAAATTCAGAATTTCTTGCAAGAAATCTCAAGATAGCAAACTATTTTTCTCAAAAGAAGTTAATTTGACTGAATTCCCTTTGTACTGTTTTTACTCAAGTACTGATACCCGCAAGTATGACACGCACCCAGATTTTCCAGTCTGAAATTCTGATGAAATTGCAGCCCCAAGTAAAATGCCTACCCTAATTTTGAATGACTCTAAAACTATAATATGTGGAAAAAGGAATGCAAGAATTTGAATAGAGACCTGAATTAAACTGATTTTCAGTTGTTTCTCAAAAATACGTTTTCTTTTGTTGTTGTTAGAATTTATCTAAATTTCCTGATGGAATAAAGTATAATGGAAAAAAATATTCTAAAACTTTTTGAAGCAGCGTATATTTCCCCCTTTTTTCTTACAATTTTGAGAAAGACGGTGGGCATGGTACTTGAGTGAATATGGTATTATATAGAAGAAAAGGCATCTCAGCCACGTTATTCAACTCCTTCTTCCTCAAGATTCACCGCGTGTCCTCCTACTCCGCCCCAGTTCCCTCATGCGAATGCAGAGCAGCAGCAGCAGCAGCCGCAACCATCAACGGCCGTCCCTCTCGGCAGGCCCAAGACTCGCTCCTTGGTGCAAAGTCTGCTGCAAGTCATTTGCCCGCAAGGTTCGCCAGCACTTCGGAACCAGGGAAGGGAAGACAACGAGAGGGAGACCCGCAAATCGGAATGGAAGGACAAACCCCCCCCCCCCCTACCCGACGGTTGCGGCAATACGAAGCTTTGTTCTCCTGCTGGACCCCATTGGGCTTATGGTACAGTACAGTACAGTACAGTACTTGCCTGAGGGGTACTGTATTGCCCTGCACTGACCGACTTGAGTACAGAGGCAATGGATGAGTGATGGGAGTTGTGATGCAGTATGCATGCAGTTTTGGGGAAATTCTGTTGAAACTCAATAACTTATTGAATCTCCATAAGTCAAATGCCTCAGTTTGTCATTTTTGTTCAATTCCCTATGAAATCATAGAGGATAAAGATGAACTGTTGGCCTCATGTGATATCGAATCAAAGATTTTCTCTAAATTGTTCATTCAACTGAACCTTATCTGGGAACAGGCTGAAGACCTTGTGCTTTAAATTAGGTCCAGTAACTGCTGCAATTCCTATAATTCTGGCTTGTGCTGCAATTCTTATTAATAATGATATTTTGTTTTCAATGTCAGGGAAAGAAGGGGGTGTATGCATAGACATCAGTTGTGCAGTTGTATATTGTGGAATGTATTTCATTTTATTTTGGTATCTATATACAGCATATTTTTCTCAGTTTCCCATTCTGAAGTGATTGAATCCATTTGAATGGATTTGGGTGGTGTGTGTGAGGGGGGGGGGGGTTGGATGTGGGAATGTTGATTGAACCTTGTGAATGCTGAAAAGCAGAAAATAAAGCTTTGTCTTCATTCATTCATCAAGTCCTTGTCTAAATTCACTTATGAAAAATGCATTGAAATCCTCTCTAGCTAGAAAGCTTCCCCCTTATATTAAAACCTCTATTATAACTCAAATTTTCTGGAGGCCTTTTTGGCCATTATTTTATTTACACAGAAAAGAAAAGAGTAATAAAATTTCAAGGATGTGTTTTGAAGGGAAGAGAAAGATTAATTGGGCTCATAAACCTTTGCCTCCAAGTTTTTCACCACCCTGTCTATACCCCTTCAAGAAACAATTTTAGACCTATCCCCAATTAGAATATCCTGAATTACTGTACAATGTCCAGTAATTCTTCTTTCTTTTCTTCAACAAAAGTGCTTGTTTCCCCAACTCAAAACCTCATCCCAAACTCGAATTTGTTTTTGCTGGTCCCTCATTAGGCTGTAACAAGCAAATAAGAATCTCAGCAGAATAAGGAGCTTGTCATTTGAGAAGAGGCGGTTCCTTCTCCTTATCCCCACCAAACTTATTCATTTTTCCACTTCCAGAGGTGCTTTCTATCTGTTTTTGCGGTCGTGAAGGAGCTTTTTGCTCGTGAGGATTTTATAGCAATTGCGGTTACAACAGGTGCTTTTGTTGATGGACTGAATCTATTCCAGTAGGAAGTCCATTATATAATTCTGAGGCGCTGGTGGTAATATCTGCTCTATTAAAGCACTGCATTGGCTCACTATGCAAAAAATAACACTTGTGATAGAATATTGTAGCATAACTTTCTTCATCAGCTGTGCATGCTTAATCTTCATGCTCTCTATGCTTTACAGTTGACAATTTAGGCTAAAATAAGCTGAGGGGCCTGGAGGAACAAATGTAATAAGCAGCATAATGCATTTATACAAACTTAGTACAGTATTTCCTTGAGCTGAAATTTTGCAATAGATTCCGTGAATTTTCATGCATTTGATATTAAAAATATATCTTCGCATCTATAATATATTAATAATACTATAGCCTGCTCAAGCATATTTTTATTCAAATGTATGTACGAAAAAACCCGTCCATAAGGAAAGGAAAAAAATACTGCACCGCTGGATATGAAATGATTCCAGACACATAAAAAATTCTCGAAGGAGTAACTTGAAATTATTGTATTTTGAACAAGGAATACCTAATATATTCCAGATTCCTTTGAAATTTTATTACAAAAATCTTCAATTAATTCGTAAATGAAAGCTACGCAGAACTTCAGAAATTACATATCAAACACTCCGGGGAAACGGGAAACAGAGTTAATTTCAAATATTATTCCCAACAAAGCTTTTACACACTATTGATAAGAAGGACCAACAAAATTGAAAGATGGGTTTCATCGCCACATTTCTCGCATAAAGTATTGAAGTTGCCATGGGATATGCGGATGGCAACATCAATTTGAAAGGGGTGACACTCTTTGATGACTTGTTTTTATTATGTCTTTACATTGTTTTCCTTGATTTATGAATTTTCTGCTGGTATTTGATGCCTAGCGCCGGTTTATTTCCAATCAATAACTCGTCATGAGATAGAAAGGGTTTCCTGGAATGGTTTCGCCATTCCACATTACATAATAACTCAGTATCATCGAAAGTTGTTTTGTACTGTAGTCTGTATAAAGGGGTAAATAATTCCACTGCCCACCACTTTGACCGCCCGCGCCAAAAAAATCCTTTGACCTGCGGCACCATTAAGGAAGGGCCGCGGATCTTATCTCCTTCTCAAATCTTTCTTTTTTCATCCCCAAGTCCTGTTCCCGGGCATGTTCCAATTTCTGGGACAAATAAGAAGGACCAACAAAATTGAAAGATGGGTTTCATCGCCACATTTCTCGCATAAAGTATTGAAGTTGCCATGGGATATGCGGATGGCAACATCAATTTGAAAGGGGTGACACTCTTTGATGACTTTTTTTATTATGCTTTACATTGTTTTCCTTG
Organism: Notodromas monacha; assembly: GCA_905338405.1. Classification (NCBI taxonomy): domain Eukaryota; kingdom Metazoa; phylum Arthropoda; class Ostracoda; order Podocopida; family Cyprididae; genus Notodromas; species Notodromas monacha. The sequence continues at coordinate 13,950 of CAJPEX010001884.1, forward strand.
ATTTATGAATTTTCTGCTGGTATTTGATGCCTAGCGCCGGTTTATTTCCAATCAATAACTCGTCATAAGATAGAAAGGGTTTCCTGGAATGGTTTCGCCATTCCACATTACATAATAACTCAGTATCATCGAAAGTTGTTTTGTACTGTAGTCTGTATAAAGGTAATCCACGAATGGATTCTTTAATTCTGATTCAAATCTTAAAGAGACTTGGTTTGTGGAATTTTCAGATAATAAACCTAAATGAAATCACTGAATCTAATACAGTAATTGATGAACGTCACTGCGTAATTCACCCTTTTTCGCTCTTCCTCACACTAATCTCTGTGTATGAATTCAACTTATTCCTGTGAAAGGTCACAAATTTCTCACAGCAAGGAAGAATTAAAATATTAGAACCCAATTCGTGTTTTTTTTTAATTACGTAACTGCGAAAAGTGGGGTTACTCATAGAGAAACGACTCGTTGCGAAAAAGTGCGCAACGGGCTTGTTGAGCAAAACATAGTTTTTTGTAAGGTACTAAAGCGGTCACTCCAGGCAATTTTGTTAGGAATGATAAGTAGATTTCATCATCGTAATGATCGCAGCTCTTGTTTGAAGGAAGGTGGATGCATTTTTTCTGTACCAAGTGACCCATGACGATGTTCACCATGCGCAACATTCTTCATGGAACACGTCGTGTACCTCGCTACGAAACTAATGTATACGGAGCGTACGACGTAGCAAGAGCGACATCTGTTTACAACCAGAAAGTAGTCCTGTTTCTTATGTAGTATTGCACCGGCTGGGTGACATTCGTGATGGTATAGTAAGCGATTCGTATGGGTTACCGTATAGGCGTATACTGTCTACGCACACATTCTTCCAAAAGTGTGGGATACATCATCTTTATCTTTCTGAAACGCAGTTGCTGTTCAGTACGCAGGAATTTTACAATTTTGGACCTTGTTCGTTTTCGTCGAGCCCCTATCGGAGAATACATCTGCATAAAGAAAAGGGTCGCGTCACACTATGTTGCATTTGCGCGTCGAACGATTGACGTTTGTTATGCGAGTAATACTTATGCTATAAAGGATGACAGGGCTTTGAGTACATTTACTATAGCTGAGAATTTTTTATGTGTTCAGGACCAAGCTAAGCTCGACATAGCTGTACCATATTAATAAATCGTTTCTTTTTATGACATTTTAATCTTGAAACAATATTTACAAAATTCCTGCTTTATTTTTCCATTAAAATTACAGTAGACCCCCAGATGCGGGCATAATTGGTGCATCAGGAGTATGTGTCCCTAAGTTGAATTGTCCCTAAGTCAAGTTTTTTTTCCCATAGACTTGCATTACATAATTTTTAATTGGTGTTTTATGAAATGAATATTCTTCAGAATTCCATGAAAAAAATTTGTTTTCCACTTGAATTTGATTCAGTGAATATATTTTCAACCCTATAAGAACATTTGGAGCATTGAATAGTTAACTTCTTTACACTTCATTGAAATTTTGGCATCTGTGAAATAACATCCAAGTCACAAAGAGAGAAGGAAGCCTCTGTGCTATAGGTAATTTTGTAAATTAGTTGAATGGATGGGAAAGTGATGGAAAAAGTACTAAAGCATTTTTCTGGCATAGTTCTGAGGGTTGGAAGCATATGTTTCTTGCAATTAAGCTTCATAAAAATCAATTTTCCTAAAGATGTTTGGTAATTTTATAATGAAATATCCTCAAGCTGAGTCATTGTCCGTATGTTGGGCCATTTTTATGATTTTTTCATTGAAAAATGAATTTACCTATGTTAAATTGTCCCCATGTTGAGGTGTCTGCATGTGGGGATCTCACTGTACCTTCTTAAAGGCTCTGCCATACATCCAGCAGAAAAATGCTTTAAAATCTTGATTTAACAAATTTTTAAGATTCAGAGCAGATGGATTAACGTGTTTTGTAGAATTGCATTCATAGTTAAAAGTATTTGATTTTTTGCTCCTGATGTTTTAGAGAAACAGTAAAGAGATGGTCTAGTAACCAACATATGCTAATTGTGGTTGGTTTTAATAATAAATGCCACAAGACTTTTCTGAATTTAGAGAAAACCAAAATGCGAGGGCTTTTAAGCAGCTCCCAAGCTAAGATTGGAGTTTCAAGTCAAAAGGGAGAAAAAATGAGACAACAGGCAACCATTTGCCAGTTATTGTGAGACTGATTATATATTCACAATTTCAAACACTTTATATACACAGAACAACAGGCATGAGCATATAGGCACTTTTCAACAATAAAACAAGTCCTGGAAACCAGGAAATTCTTCAAGGATAAATTAGTACAATTGCGTAATTCGCAACGCTAACTTACAAAGCAAATATCTCACTCAATTTTGAAGATACAAAATCGCGCGACATGTTAAATTCAAGATCACAACGTTTCCAACAATTTTTATGATCACAAAAATATTGATACAACGCGTAGTATTCAAGATCTTTCAATTTACATAAAATTACTTTTCTGCCATAACCCTTTGCTGATAAAATCTGCACACATCCATTGCCTGATAAAAATTGATAAAACCAGGTGCAGCAAATAAAAATAAAGTTCTCCCACTTGGGGCATTCAAAAAGAAGAGTACAGTTTTGCACCTGCAAGGTTTCACCAAAAAGTTCAGGCTGCAAATATGAAAATGTCTCTTCTCTAAAATCGAATGTTCATTCATCATTGGCCAGGTGACCAAAAGTTTCTATACATGCTCAGAGGCAGATTTTGTGTCACGTTTAATTCATGCAACAGCTAATCAAAAGAAAAAACACATTGAGTCAATAAATGGGTTTGATGCTGCTGTTGTGAAAAAATTCATTTTTAGCGGAATCCTGCTTCCGAGGAGATAACAATCATTCAGTTATAGTTATTATGTCGCGAAACTTTATTTTTTTTACATACATTCAAAAAATTCAAAATCTATAATGATTTATTCTAGAACGCGTTGCTCGAGTAGTGTTATGATTCATTTTCATCTTTAAAATGTTCTTTTACATGGTTTTCGTATTAGAAATGACAGCTTATATAACTGCTGAACATATTTGGCATTGCTTCTCGCAAATGCATCGCGAATCCATTGAATCGATGGCCCTGATCGCGGATCTTTGGTTATCATAGGTGCTGTCGTCATTCGACGACGTCGTCATCTGCATCACGTTTTTCGCCACATTTCCTGTCGAATCTGAGCCTATATATCGGATCCTGTGCACGTCATGCTTAAGATACATACATGGTATTCATCTTGCTTTCCACGTGTCGAATAAAGGAACCCACGTTTTCAGTAAGTCTAGGGATCTTATTTTCTTACCAACGAGAGCAGTTGGAAAATATCCGGAAATGTTGTTTTTGGAGACTCCAGAAATGCTAGGAATGAAGAGAATTCATCCTGAGTTCTTAGGGTTTTTATTTTTGCAACTTTGTATTTTGTTCTGACGCTGAGCGCGTTTTTTCAAAATTTATCAGAGGTATTTTTAATTTTTTTAATGAATATGTTTTTGAACCGTACAATTTAATCGAAGGTTGTGCAAACAAGTTCATCAGCTATCTTTTGAAGAGATTTCATGAATAATTTCGCATTATTTCAATGTTATTTTCAACTTATCGAATTTTTTAATTCATATGGGTGATGAAATAAAAACCGTCTAGCTCTTGTGCATCGCAGGTCGCCTTTTTTCATTATTCCTTGATGAGAATTCCAATTTTTTTCAATTTCTGTGCAGTATTTCAAAGATCTTGAATGTTTGCATCATTTATGATTGAAAAGTTTGTTGAGAAGTTCAGGTAAAGTTGACAACTCAGACTTTCAAAGTTTGACACAGAATGAAGTGCCGTATTATCGACAAAAGAGGTCGAAGACTAATATTTTAAGGGTTTTGACCCAAAAAAGTTTCAAGTTATGGATGTTTAAATGGCATTATTAGACTTCAGGAGATTGTCCAGAGATTATCTGAAAATTCAAATAATTGAGGTTTAACTGGGCAAGGTACAGCTGCACAAAAGAAATTCCTTCGGAAAAATATTGTCAAACCAACGGCGTGAATGGATGATAATTACTGTACAGTATGCTGTCCTCAGTTTTTTTGAAATATCTTGAGCATTATCAACAAGAAAGAAATATAATAACATAAAATAAGTTCATGATTGACTGTAAATATAATATACTCAAAAAAGAGCTCGTTGAAACCACAGGACTGCAATTTAATCGAGCCTCATGGGATGTTTCGGCAAATTCGCAAGAAGGAGTAACACCATTTAAATTTATTTTAATAAAACCAAAGTCATGGAAATTGGGAATGTACTGAGTCAAGACAATTATGAATTCATTCAATGAAATGCATTTGCAAAATCGCTAGAACACCCAGAACAAGTTTCCTTCTTCTGGCTCAAGAGTTGTTTCCACTTGAGTTCAATTCCCGGATCTGAACAATTGCAAGTTGCTGCGAGAACCTTGAGGAACTTTTGCACAGTTTGAGCTCAAACTTTTGCACAGTATTCTTGGACTCGAATAAGAAAAGTTTTAGGAGGCAGTGGAACCAATCATGGCGGATTATTAACACTTGAAGTTGACCTCGAACATTCTTTGGATTGTGAAGTGATCATTAATTCGTTGAGGATTAAATAAAATGAAAAATATGTCCAAGTGACTTATAATTCCAAGAAATTGAGATTTTTATTCCCTCTTCTGCATTTTTTTTTTTAGGTATGAAGAAGGATAATATGGCATCAGAAGAAATAATGCGTTTTCATGCATTGGTCTTAAAATCAAAGAAACTTCTTTCGGTTTTCCATTATTTTTAAATCTGAGTCCTCCGAAATGAGGGTTTTTCACTTTTCTGTGGCGAGATTTGATTTCATATTATTTTTCCCCTTTTCTTCGAAATAATTTTTAATTTCAACCCAAAACTTTAGAATCCCTATATGCTAAAACGGAAGCCGTAATCGAAAAAAAAACTTTTCATACGGCTTCGTTTTTCAAACCAGATAGACGAATTATACTCGAATTCGCAAGACTTCGATTTTTACGAATATTTTGAGCCTTTTTCTTCTGAAATGGTTTATTTAACGATTTGAAGTTGTAGATAGACCTTATTTTCGCAAATAAGTCGAGTTCTCTGTCAACTGCTCTTTTCCCCCGGACGATTCTAGCCTTGTTGAGCAAATATTGGAATCGGGTGCCATGAAATTTATTTTCCAACATTATTCCGCTGAAATAAAATTCGCCTATAACCAACCTTCCGTGAATTCTTAGTTTTATTTATTGAACAATTTCATGAAATTCTCTGAACCGTCGCCCTCAGTACTGTGACATCATCGTCATGTCATTCTACAGAAGCAGGAATAAAACGCAATATAAACTTATTTCACACATAACAAAAAAAGTGTCAAAGAGCTAGGACGCAATAAATATGCTTTGCATTCTTGCAGCATCATCATTAGATGAACACATTTCTCCCTTTTTGGGAATCGACGACCTCCTTTTCTCAAATGACCACCAGCAGCTGTGTGGATTATCGCTTCGCTGTACCTCTTATATAAAGCATAATGGACTTGAATAAGTGAGAGTACAGTATAAGATGATATTAAAAAGGAAAGAAGATGGACTCAGCAGGAAGGATAGAGCCAAAAAAATAAAAATGAAGGAAAGGAAAAGGAAGCGATGGAATCATGAAGAAGCAGCTCATCACATTATCCCGGCTCGTCCTGCTTACATCATGAGACTGTACGCGGGGATTCCGCTCTTTTTCAGCTTCGTTTCGACGTCGTCGACGTTGACGTCGACGGGATCGTCGTTAGTCGTCAGACGTGTCGACGAACCGCGACTGCGACGATGTGCTCTCTGCGTCGTGTTTGGTGCCGTTTGCAGCTGCGATTTGGGTCAAAGACGGTGGTGACTTGCTCAGTGGTTATTATTTATTTATTTGTTTTTGTGTCGTTTTTTTTATGTTGTCTGATCTGTTTTCTGAGTGGAATTCTGTCCATCTGGTTTGTATATACTGTACAGTGAGACCCCCACATGCAGACACCTTGACATGGGGACAATTTGACATAGGGAAATTTATTTTTCAATAAAAAAAATCATAAAAATGGCCCGACATACAGACACTGACTCAACATGAGGATATATCAATAAAATCGCCAAACATTTTTGGAAAATTGATTTTTATTAAGCTTAATTGCAAGAAATATGTGCTTTCAACCCTAAGAACTATGCAAGAAAAATGCTTTGGTACTTTTCCCATCACTTTCCCATCCATTCAGCTAATTCACAAAATTACCTGTAGCACAGATGGGCTTCCTTCTCTCTTTGTGACTTGGAGGTTATTTTACAGATGCCAAAATTTCAATGAACTGTACAGCAGTAAACTATTCAATGCTCCAGATGTTCTTATAGGGTTGAAAAGATATCCACTGAATCAAATTCAAGTGGCAAACAAATTTATTTCATGGAAATCTGAAGAATATTTATTCCATAAAACACCAATTAAAAAGTATATAATGTAAGTCTGTGGAAAAACAAGACTCAGCCTAGGGACACTTTTGGTGCACCAATTATGTGGCATTTCAGAGTCTCACTAACACATTTTGATGGAATCAATTGTTTATGCCACAATAACATATTTCAGCAGGAGCTTTACAAATTTTTTTATGAATGAATGAATCAAAAGAACACTTGATCTTCTGCTTTTCAGCGTTCACAAGGTTCAATCAAGATTTCCAGATCCAAATCCCCTCCCCACACAACCCAAATCAACTCAAAGACATTTCAGAGGAAGAAACAGGGAACAAATGGATAACAAAAATAAAAGAAAATACAATCCACAAAATACAACTGGTTAATATTTTATTTTTACCCAAGTCTTTTGTTTTGAAAGAACATACAGGAGTTTTCTTTGAGCAGTTTTGAATAATTTGATTGTTTGAAAATGTAGTTCAAAAATGTTTATATTTCTACACGTTTTCTAAATTTTAATTTTTTGGGTTATTGATGACAATGCATAATCAACTTCCATTTATGCATTCAACAATTCTCACAACAAAACAGCTCTTGAAATGTACGTCAGGAAATCCTTTTATCAAACCATGAAAACAGGCATCGAAGAAAATGGTTGGTGTTCGTTAGATAGTTGGATTTAATTTCCTGTTTTTTTAAAAAGTCGAATGGCAAACATCCTGTCGGTTAAAATCCAGTGAACTGAGAGCCAAATACAATTTTAATGGTCCAGAAACCCCTTTCGAATGATCTGATTGATCTACTCTTGTACCAAGCACAAGGTTAATATGCTTCTTTGAACCAATGAAAATATATTTTCCCGTTTTATAATAGAGCCCCTGCTGTTCCACAATAATACAGTATAGTATTTAATTTTTTAGCTGGAATTCTTTGCTTTGAGAATTTTGTATGGGTGATTTTTTTTAGCATTCAAGACTAAGTCCAACGCTATAATATAAGCACATGTTTACATTGAAAAAAATATATGAGGAATCATGCAAGAATTCGTCTCACTTGAATCCCTTTTCGAAGATCCGCCTAAAAATTCCAAAAATAAGAGCTATTTCATATCTCATAAAAAATAACATTTTAATTCGTTTCAATACATTCTGTGGTATATTTGAAATAATAATAATCCTTCGGTAAAACCTCCATTACTCTTTGAAGCAACAGTGAAAAGGGCTTCGGTATTGCGATATTTCTTAGGGGAAAACGCGTAAATAATCCTCTTTTATCGATCAATAAAAGACTAATACCTTCACCTTTCTCTATACGACCTCAAGACACCACTTTGGCATTTAAATAAATAGCTATTATCCTTGCCGAAATCCGGGGATCGCATCAGAAATCCGATCAATGATGGTCAATGTTTCGAAAATGACTGTCGGGTGCCACTTATATATACTCAGGCCCGGATCACAGCGTAAACGCGACAATAAGACCCCTTCCCGCTTCGTGCCTCAGTTTTTCGGCGTGCCAATAATGTCAGGTTGTGAAACCGTCAGTCCTGGCAACATCAGCAGTTGCCACGCATTGCTTCAAATGAAAGCGACACAGACATGAAGAAATAATCCGCACATGCAGAGGAACAAACCCTGTGTGGGGTGGAAAAAGAGGGGGGGGGGTAGATCCCTGGGGGCGTCATGTATCGATCATGCAAGGAACAAGTCCAGGCAAGAAGGAAGGGCATTGCTGCGGGATATGCCCCCCCCCCCCCCTTCATAGAGCAAGAACCCCCAGAAGAGTGTGGAGCTCCCTGCTGTGCATTCCGGGGGCTTCTCTGAAAGTTTCTTCATCCCCATATTAAAAAATTATTACAATCATTATACTGCACTGAAGTATGAGACTGTTTGACTGATCAAGGTCCTGTACAAGTTAAGCAGCAAAGTCAGACTTTTTCTGCAACATTTTCTGTCTGTGAGGACAGGTTCTAAAAAAGATAGTAACAGTTCACCCCAGGCAAAGTCTGGCAAAATCCCAATGTATTTTTTAAAATCCACAGAAAAATGTTGCCCAAAAAAAATGCATCACCAAGACTGAGCCTTCTTTTTTTTAGCCTCTCTCTAGATTATTTGCATTCTTCTCAGATTTGCAACCATTTCATTCTGGGCGCCAGATGGAGGATTCTTATTTAGAGGCAGAGAAAGATTAGCAGAAAAAGTCTGACTTTGGGATTTATTAGTAGCACCTTTATTTTGGACAAAGTCTGCCTTGCCCTAGGTGACCAGGCTTGGCTTTTGTGGTCTTCAGGAAAAATGAAATGCAAGACCACCCCAGAAAATCCCAACTTTGCCGCACAATGAAAAGGAACCCTTTGCCGTCCAAGGGTTAAAGTCTGTTCCAGCAGCCAACCCTCCTTATCAAAGTTAACTCAGACAGGTCCTGCAATACCAGTACAAGGGGGACCTCACAATTTGACCCCAATCCATTGCTGAACTACAGTAGCCGTCCAAGGGTTAAAGTCTGTTCCAGCAGCCAACCCTCCTTATCAAAGTTAACTCAGACAGGTCCTGCAATACCAGTACAAGGGGGACCTCACAATTTGACCCCAATCCATTGCTGAACTACAGTAAAATTGCTAGACTCTTCATAAAATTCAAAATTTGAGTTTAAAAATGCAAAAACAATGGAAAAAGCAGGTCAAATTGTGGGAAAATGGTTGAATTGCAAGTCAACCTCCTTGTGAATTTAACTGTAAAATTGTATAATGGTTAAAATGCAGTAGGTCAAATTGCAAGGTACCACCTGTAATAATTTTCATTCCTCATACTTTCTGTTTGTTATTGGGAAGGACAGAAAGTGTAAGCATTTACATCAGTTGAACAATTGTACATTTTGGGATGTATTTTTTTCTTTTAATATCCATCATATAAGCCTTACTTCTTTATTTTCCATCCTGATGTGATGGAATGTGTTTTGATGAATTTGGGTGAGGAGGGGAGGGGGTTTGGATGTGGGAACATTGATTGAACCATGTGAACACTGAAAAGTGGAAAATGATGAAGCTTGTTGATCAATCAATCAATCAGACAGGCCCCAAAATATTTCATTCTCACAACTTGAATTTAAAAAGGTCTTTTACCAAATCTTAGAGGACCAGCAGAGCGTTTTAACTTCATATATCTTCCCCTCAAGCATTCTTTCTGAATTGTTGAATCAATTGAAAACTAATGTATCTGGGAACATGCTGAACACCTTGAGATTAGATTTTTGCCTTGTGTTGTGACTTTTTGTCATCCAAAAAATAGAACAAAGCATGTATTTGTGTCTACAGTAATCTGATGTAAAGTACAATATTAAAAGGCAACAAATGTTGTTTTTTTCTTTCAGACATGTTGGAATGTGTTTGAATGGTGGTGTGAGGTTTTGGAATGTGGGAAACATTTTTTGAACCTCATTGTGAATGCTGAAAAGCAGCAAATAAAGCTTGTTTATCAATCAATCTGAAATAGACAATAGACTGTTTCACTGACAAGACTCTCTATAAGTTAAACTATGTTCCAGTTGAACCTCCCATGAAGACAACCAATTAACTCAGACATCCAATTCCCGCATTAGATTTACAGAATTCTTGAGTCAGGGAAATCAAGTTTTTTCAGGGAGAAAAATAGAGAATTAGAGGAAGGTAAAGCGGTGATCTTGTGGACAATAAAACGTTGCATAAACGGGTTCTGAGCTTGGGGGCAGGGGAACATTTGCCCAACTAGTCGCTCAACTTCTTTTGAAAGACATTGTCACGTTTGTGTTGCCCTTCTGGTTCTTGGGTCCCCTGCAGAATGATAGCCCAAAGGCACTTCATGTTGTAAAGGTTTGTGGGCAAAGTCTTTGAGTTAGAGACATCTGTGCTCGATTGCTTTTAAAGCAATTCAGACAGACAATAATTGAAATTGGATGTAACAATGTTTTTGACTGAGGAGGGTTTGAGTCAACAAGATCCAAATGGTTGAATAAAACTGTTGAACTCAGTGAAGCAAAATACTTTTTGAAAATTATTTATGCTTGAACAAAATTGACTTTATGCATGAACTTTTCAGGGTCAATGGGTTAAAAAAAGTATATGTGCAGTTAGTTTTTCTATCTTTCATGCCTGAAAAACCTTAAAAATCAAATTTAAACACATCACAGGTGAACTCTCTCTCTCTTTCTTTACAATGAAATTCAAGGAGACAGAAAGAAAATTGTTTTAAAACAAGAACCCTGTTAACATGTGGAGAGAACCCAAGTGGACCACAAACAAAATTTATTATGTGGAGAAAATTTGTGTGGACCGTAAGACTGTTGTAGACAGAGTCTGCCTGTATTACATTTTTCTTGCTAAAAAAATCCAATTTAGTCAGAAAAAATTTTGGTAAAAAAACAAATTCAAAAACACTGTAGATATGGGATTGAAACCAATGAGTTTGTCATAAGGAATAATTTGTTGACATGAGATTCATTGTAACAAAATTGTACAGGAAAATTGAACACCCTCGAGATTTCTAAACCCTACACAGGCATCTGATTGCCCTGTGCACCAAATCAATATAAAGCTCAGTATAGTCACGAACTTCGTGAATGGGCCTTTCCCGTGTTAGAGGACGACCGACCGGCACCCTGCGGGGGTCGGGGGGATCCGCGACAATGTAGAAATGGAGAGAGCAGGGGGATCCGACCCCCCCTCCCTCCCGTTCGGAACCCCCATTCCGGACTTTGTGATGCCAGGGGGTGTGTGTGCAGTGGATCCCCGGCACTCCGACCGCGTCGGACGCGACGAGGGTGACAAAAACGAACTTCAGCAGCATTTTCATAGTTCATATGCTTCAAAAAGCAGATTTATAAACACCAATAACAAAAGAACTTGGACACTTTCGCAGCGATTTTCCAAAGTGCGTTTTGTTTTGTTATATGTTCTCAAATGTCAGAGAAGTTTACATTTCAGAGGATCTATATGTGGGTAAATGAAAGCACACGTTTGAGCCGTATTTCTCAGTGTGATGTTTCTTTGAATGTTGAGCTTTGCAGGACGTGAAAAAAACTCGGAGTGAACATGCTTTTTCTTTGTTTGTTGCAAAACTGAAGTAAGGTTTGAAAGTAGTTACAAGAAAGTTCAAAAGAAATTGAAATTTTGAGGCGAATCGGATGAATCTCCGCAGAAATTTTTGAAAGCATTTGAAGCAAGTGTATAATAATGAGAGAATATTTGTTCTAGTTGAAGTTTCCTCTTTTGACGGAGTTGTTTTACGAAATATGCATATTTGAAACTCATTTGCTATTGCCTCTCATTCGAGTGTTTTAAGGTACTTGTATAGTACTGTATAACTTCGAAGAGAGTTTTGATACATGTACCACCAGTAGTGCAAGCATGTTTTGAGGTGAACTTGAAGGCTGGGTTCTTGAAGTAATTGTGCATCCGAATTCGAAAATGAAAAGATTTTCGTGATGAACCGGATGAATCTATAAAATATGTTCGATAAAGCTTTTAGCAACTATACTGAGAGAAACTTTCTAGCTTTTGTGCTCTTTCTGAATTTTCGATGCTTTTTCTAGAAATATAAGCCTTTCGATCACATTTACCAATTTTTCCAAACGTTTTCGACAATTTTACAACCAGTCATATGAGTGGTACGTGGTGCACAAGTGAATTGAGAATTTCAGAAGAAGGAATATGCGACTTGAAGAAACTGCTGAAATTTTAGATGAGCATAATGAAAATGTGAGTCAAAATAACACATTTGGGAGCTGAATGCTTTATTTGGAAGCTGTATTAGAGAAATCATATTTTCTCATGTTCATCCCTGATGTGAGTCATGGTGAAAAATATATTGTTATGTCTTGAAATTGGGACGATTGGAAAAAGCTTCAAAAGTTCTATACAGATGGTATCTTGCAATTTTATTCTAATCCATGGCAAACTAGGGTTGAATTGCAAATTGGTAAAATTTCAAGGAACTCTGTGAAATTCCAAAATATAAATGCAGCATTTCACAAAAGTGAAAAAAGGAAAAAGCAGGTCAAATTGTGTGGTGAGGGTCAAATTGGAAGTCAACATCCCTGCAATTTTGACCATTGAATTGGAGGTTGGTAAAATTGTCAGAGGTTGAATTGCAAGGTACCACTGGTATAGCCCCTTCTATGAACCCATATAGCCCCTTCTGAGTATTCAGTATTAGTCATCCCCAGTGTCAATCATCCTACCAAGGCTGATTCAAGTTATGAAACTTTTCAAAGAATATTTGTTCAAAATGTTTTCCATGTGTATAATGTATAAAGGTAGACTCTCTTTATAACAATTTTCTCTGTATAATAATTTGTGTGTTCCATATGGGAGTCTTGATGTTCTATACAGATAACAATTTTTGTTTCAATAATTTTTTCTCGCACCCTGATTTTATCTTTTAGAATGAGTCCCTCTGTATACCTTGCATGAACCAATAAATGCCTAGTATCACAAGAAGGCCAACAATTAATGGATGCAGATTCTCAGAGGAGATTCAGGTATTTTTTAATTCATGCCTGTTCTAATCATCACCAAAATCAAGATGAAATTTTTGAATGAAAATTCTTCTGCCAGAAAACTGAATGAGCTTTAATAAGTGAGAATTTTCAAAGGATTACGTATTTACTAATGAATCTTTTGGAAAATTCATCAGGAGATAAAACACATGATTTTTTTTTAGTCCTAAGACCTCACACTAATGTGGGGGTATCAAGTTTTCATCAATATTTCAACTGGTAAGGAATGGGAGGCACTAAATTGGCAGGGCCCATCTTCCTTTTTGGCAACTCCTCCACCTGCCCTGAAAGCACTTCAGCCAAAATAATTTCTCACTCTGTCTCTTTGACTTTTCTTTTCATGAATGAGATTGAAATATATGAAAAAAAATGCCATTCACTACAGCGGAGTTGAATCAGAACCGTGTTACAGAATAGACCGGACGATTCAGGGAAAAATCCGAAACATTTGCTTTATTTAGGGCCAAGATACGAAAAAAAACTAGTGACCTGAAGCTACGTATGCTGTGACCCGTGACATTGAAACACGGGTCACTGCAGAAGTTTTAGAATCTGAGAGGTGCATCAGATTCAAATAGGAAGTACCTGGATAGTATACTGAATGAGATACAGTGGCCCCCTGCCTAACAGACCTCCCATGTAAGGGATTTTCGCCGAACAGACCAGCTCTTCAAGCAGTTTTTCCTCCTGCCCAACAGACAAAACCCACCAAACAGACTTCTTTTGGTTTAAAATTAGTGTTGAAAATTGAAATTTTCAATTTTTTGTGTAATTGAATTTGTGTAAACAACTTTTTGTCTAACAGACTTGTCCCTTGCACGAATCAAGTCCGTTGGACTGGGGTTGACTGTACTTTGTACCAAAAGGGTGCAACAAGAAATAGTTTTAAAGCGCAAATTTTAAAAGCTTTGTGCCAAAAATATTTTAAACATAGTTGAGCTAGACCAAGTAAAGGCCTTCTTAAGCCAAATTCCCATTAATTCCTCGTCGATTTCATCAAGACAGACGCATTTTAAGTTTTTAACCCTCCCAATCCTGAAATTTTTTGAGTTAAACACACCTTCATTGTATTTCAACAAATTAATTTCCAGGAAACGTATACATCTCGTGTTTCGAAAAATTGAAGAAGAGAAATTCAGACATTATACAATTTTTTGAAATGGATAAATGAGGGAAAAATTCTGAAAAAAATGGAACAACAAAGAGTTCCTTTGAATAATCTGCATGAATGGACCCAATCCCCTAACCAAAAAATTCTCCAGGTCACATATTTTACAGTCCCTTTGAATAAAACTCGGAGAAATCCGTTATATTTCATCAAATCTCGCAGCTGAGAATTTTCTACATTAGGTTGAACTAATGTAAATTTAACCAACGAAAACAAAAATATACTTGAATTTCAGTGTGGGAAGGAGTCTATTTCCCACACAAAAGTTACCTTTTCTTTTGGGTCAATGAGCTTCGAATTTAGCAATTTTAATTGCAGAATTAAATCCCATATAAAAGGTGGAAGATTTTATTTTTTTGATGCCATCTTCAGCTTAAGTAGAAAAATGCAAAATGAATCTGCCCTTCAGTGAGTAATACTTTCTCCTCAATACTTGAATCACCGACACGGATAAAGAGAAACGATTTTCTTTCTGTCGAACCCAAGATGGCCTCAGATTCGGGGCACAACTTTTTTTTGTGTCGAAACTCCTGATAATCACGTTCCAGACATAGGGGCTCAACGACTTTTCTCGTCCCTCTTCATCCTTTTTTCTATTAAACTTATCACTCTTGTACATATAGAAACTCTTTCTTGATGAACCGTATTCGTATGGGGATATAAAAAAATAAGAAAAACAGAAAAGAAAGGAGTGAGTATAACGAATCAGGGGAACCCCGTGATGACTCAGACCGACCGTCTTCATTGCGACGGAGAGACGATGAACCCCCGCGGAAAACCCAGCCCAAGAAGGGTCCGAAATCCTGTATTTATGACAGCAGATGAGACTGGGAGAATAGTGGTACGAAATGTTGGGTCGATACCTCGGGGAAATCGCTCTCTTTTCCGGCTTTATTTCTTCTTCTTATTCTTTTTAACAATCTCTTCATCTTTGTCAGATAGGGGAACCCGGGTTCTGCTGCATGGAACGAAGCAGTTTTCGGAAACTGGATGTTCTTTATGGATTTCCAGTGAAAACCCAGGCATCAGCAGCAGCGCAATCACTCGTCCCCGGGGAGAACAAAAAGCGGAGATTGAAAAGAAATGAAAAAATGGTCGAGATTCCGATAATCGGGATTTAACTAACCGGAATTCGGAAGACGTGACATTTTTTCCCTTTCTTTCGACAAATGAAGCTCGAACAAATGATTTCCCTGGAATCACGTCTGTTGAAGAATCAAAGCAGTTGATTAGAAAGTCTGCAGCAAATCAAAGATCCCATCCGAATTGTGGAGCACTTTTTTCATGTAGGTTTTTTTTTTTGGACAGTGAACGCGCTGAAAAGTATAGTTGTCCGATATGTGCTCGAAAAAAAGTGAAAAATTTACAGAAAGTGGCAGAAACAGTTTTTTCGGTAATACTTGCTGCGGACTTGATCAAGAAAAAGGTCGGGGGTAAAAATCAAATGAAAATCTGGAAGATCTAATCCATTGATGATGTTGTGGAAAGAATTCCTTAGGAAGAACCCAGAAAAATTTTTCCCTCCACTAGTTTTGAAATCTTAAAAAGAATTTCCAAGTGTGTGTTTTAGAGTGGGTATAAAATCATGCAGTACTCATATACATTCGAATCTTGTCTTCAAGTCAAACTTCAAGTAACAGCAATATAATTCAAGTTGAGGAGGTTTCCAGTTTGGGACACAAGCATTTTTGTTGGCGAAAAGAAAGAAGAATTACAGGAAATTGTATTTTGTGATATTCTGGGTCTCAAATTGCTTCTCAAATGAGTCAACAGGATGATGTTAAACTTGGGTGCAGGGATTCATTTTCCCAATTAATCTTTGCCTTAATTTCAAGGCGCATCAAGTTATATTGTTCTTGCTTTTCTCTTCCCTGGGTCAGTAAAATGACAGGATTCTAAAAAATTGAAGGTTTGAAGAGGAAGGACTTTGAGTTGGAGAGGTTTTCAATGCATTTTTCTAAGAAACATCAGGCTTGGACTTTCAAAAATTTGACAAAGGGAGGTACTTGATTTAAATGGGTTTGAGTCATCAAGGTTCAGCTGTAGGAGAGGGGGCAAACATTCACTGGAGGCTTAATTTCAGCTCTGTAAAACAGTAAACCCATAAAATGCCCAAAATTCCAAAATTCTCAGGAATTTTCAGTATTGCCCAAAACATTTTCATCACCTGCTAATTTAAACTCTTAGAAGCATTGAAGGTGTCTTGACACTTTTATTTCTATATTCTCATCTGTCAATGAAAGTTCAGCAGATTTGAATACAAATTTTGGAACTTTGTAGCAATAAAAATTGCAGCAAGAAAAGTTGGTATAGTATATTGGTACCATTCCTACAGCTTCAGTCCATTTTTCAGAACAGGTGGTGCCCCAAAATTCAGCCCTAATCCATTGCTGGACTAAAGTCAAATTGAAAAATGGTCAAATTGCAAGACATTCCATAAATCAAGGCCAAACATTACAAAAACACTTGAAAAGAGGCTCAAACAGGTTGCATTTTGGGAAAGAGGTTGAATTGTGAGTCAACCTCCAAGCAAATTTGACCATGAAATTGCAAGGTACCACCCATACAGCAGCTGTTCATTTTTCTGGGACTTCAGAGAAAAATTGTCAAGTACTGTACTGTACTTGGGGAGGTTTTAGTTATGGAGGTTCAACTGCACCACTACAGCTGTACAGTACTGTATCAGCATTTTGTAAATCATTGCCAAAATGTCCTCTCAAAACAGGCCTTTTCATTCTTGCTGTTTGACTTAGCATGCATCTTAAATTTACACACATTTCTCTCAACAAGTAAAATAAAAGTTGTGTTTCGAATATCGCATATTTTCCCCCCTTTTGATGCAAAAAGGAGTGACAATTTTGAATTTCCTTTTGATGTTTAACTTTGCATACAGTTTTGTTTTACTTGCTCACATTTCTCTCAACTTGATAGTTGGGTTTCGAAGATAACATTTTATTATGTTTTATCCCTGTGATGCAATGAATGAGTGAAAAATGAAACTTTTTCTTGATGGTTGTCTTTTTGTGCATATGAAAACAGGAATTGGGGCTTCGAAAATCGCATTTTTTGTTGGTTATCTATCCTTTGTGGTGCAATGAAGGAGTGAAAAGTGGCTGGGAGAGTTAATCTTTTCTCTTCGGCAATGTCGGCGTCGTTCGCCGGCTCATCCGTGGACAAACCGCCGCCACCGGCGTCCGCTTCAGTCCCTTTCACGACGCGACTGTCGAATGGTTTGGGGCTCCGAAGCTCGTCATCCAAGGCCGACACCGACGCCTCGGGCCCCGTCAGAGGCGGCGCGGCATCCCTTGGCCACAGCATCAGCAACTCAAGCGGCGGCGGAAACATCTCCGAGCCCAAGGAAGAGCGGTCGTCCGGCGGCGGCCTTTTTTCGGGAATGGGTAGCCTCACGCGTGGCAGCGTCGTTGAACGCGTCGCGAATGCGCTGTCAAAGTGCAGTGCGAGTGCTGTGGGCGCCATGAATCACAGTAGTAGTAGTAGTAGTAGCAGTAACGCCAGTGGCGGTGGAGTTGGGGAAGGCGGCGCTGTGGTGCCGCCGCCGCCGCCGGAGAAGCCGAATCGCATTCTGAGTCTGAAGAATAAGTTGGCGAGGCCGAATTCAGCGAATAACAAGTAAGCTAAAATATCTCCATCACCTCGGAATTTAAGCTATAGAAGACTTTAATTCTCGAAAAGTGAAGAATATTTTTTGGAATTTTTCGGATTGAATACGTACTGTATTGTATGAAAATATTCACGTGAGCAGAAATTTTCTGCAGTTTATTAAATTTAAAAAGTAGCAATGAAGTCTATTATCTGTTTCGGAAATGAGAAGCTGACGGTAGTTAAAATTCTCTGATGACAAAAAAAGTAGGATTTTCTCTTAATAACACTTCAGACAATTTTTCCCTGGGTGAAATGAATTCTTTCAATTTTTTCATTCCAAGAAATCTTTCTTAAAGCCTACCTTTTCATTCTTTTGAAGAATTTCCACTATATTGCTGCTTCATGAATGAATGAACAGAAAACTTTATTTGCCACTTTTCAGCGTTCACAAGGTTCAATCAAGATTTCCACAGCCAAACCCCCTTCCCACCCAACCCAAATCCACTCAAAGACATTTAATCACTTCAGAGCAGGAAACAGAGCACAAAACAAAAATACAAGAAAATACAATCCACAAAATACAACTGGACATCTGACATGTATGCACACACCCATTCATTCCCTGACATTGAAAATGTTTTGCTGCTTCATTTGTTCTTAATTTCTGCAAAAAAGCGGAATTTCTCCCTGACTGCAAAAATCAGTTAAACAGCTAAACTCAAAAAAATGTATTTATAATGTAGACTTTTTATATATCTTTGGAATGAAAAGTTTTCAAGTGCTCAAGTATACCTGCAATACATGTTGCCCATCCAAAGTGAATAATTGAATTTAAAATTTGTATGCTTGAAAAAAACAAGATAGCTGATTTTGATTTATTTCTCAGAATGTCTGGGAAATTAAAATTCTGGTTTAACCGGTCCTTGAAAGTATAGGAAGGCTAGGAAATCTCTTGATTGTTCTCCAATTTTTTTCTCATAAAAACCCCTCAATCATGCTTATATTTGTCAAGTTTTNCGAATAATTTTGTATAAATATGCACTGGTGTCTTATTTCGTATTGTCACGGGGAAACCAGAACTCGGCTGAATTTTAAATTCTACGGAATTTCAAGCTGGTGTCGAATATTCAAATGGGCTATATATTCGTCTGGGTTTGCTGATTGAGAAGTCGGATTTTTTTCGATCACCTCAATATACTGTAAAATGTGCATATAAAATGTGAATTGTTAAGGTATACTTGAGGTAACAATTCCAACTACATCTTGAATAAATTTTACACAAATGCTGCATCACATCCAAAATTTTGCAGCTTTTGTGCGTGACACACTCGATTCTTCTCCAGTGTGATCAGGGATCACAAAAGAAATAAAAACACAGGCAATTAGCCTTTTAAAGCCAAGAATGCTTATTCAAGGGGTCGCTTTGAATACAGTAAAATCTCGTTACAACAAACTTTTGGGGACCACAGAAAAAGTTTGTTATAACAAATAATTTGTTGTAACGAGATTTTCAATATTAATGACCAAACATTTTTTTTACAGCTCAGATCTGCATACAGTGGTACCCTGTAGTACAAACCTCCCTGTAGAGCAAACTTTCCACATAACAAACATTTTTTTTGGCAAAAATACACCATTTTCACCCCTACAGAATGAACAAACTTCACATAACAAATTTTTTTTTATTGAAAAATCAGAAAAATTCAAAAAATTTTGAAAATTTTTATTATTGCTATAAAAAATAGAAAAAATTACAAAAATCATACACAATATTAATATTTTATGGGAAAGAAAAGAATGCTATTTTTTTTATTGAAAAATCAGAAAAATTCAAAAAATTTTGAAAATTTTTATTATTGCTATAAAAAATAGAAAAAAATTACAAAAATCATACACAATATTAATATTTTATGGGAAAGAAAAGAATGCTATTTAACACAGAAATTTTTCTTAATCAGTAATCCCAAAAATGCATAAAAAATCCAGCAGAATCCTGTGCCACTGTCTGAGGACTATTTTCTTCATTAGATTGAAATTTATTAAAACAGTGCATCTAAGGGGGTTCTGCTAAAAAAACAGTTTTAAAATTAGGCTTTAATTTAAATTTCTAGAGAGGGTAGATTGCAGGTTTAAAAAATATTTGTTTCCAGTTACTTTTGCTCACAGCAAAAAATCCTTGATGATGGATTTCACTTTGAGCATAGCCCCAGCAATTCAAATTCTAATCCAGTAGGATTAGAATTTGAATTGCAGGGGTTATGCTCAAAGTTAACTCCATTTGAAAATAATTTTTGCTGTGAGAATAACTTCCTCAGATGGAATGTAAACAAAATTGTGAGTTGATGATTTAAACCTGTGAATTTGTGTTCAAAGGTTCAAAACACAAATTCATGATGTAAACCTGTGAATTTGTGTTTAAAGGTTTTAAACACAAATTCACAGGTTTACATAATCAATCCACAATTTTGTTTACATTTCATCTAAGGAAGTTATGCTCACAGCAAAAATTCTATGCAAATGGATTTGGCTTTGAGCATAACCCCTGCAATTCAAATTTTAATTTTCAGGTTTGAACCACAAATCCACAGGTTGAAATCCTCAATGCACACATTTTTCACCATTGCATCTAGGGGGTTATGTTCAAAGCAGAATTTTTTGAAAATGTGTCTGATTGAGTTTAGCCCTCTTAGAAGCAATAAATGTTGAAAAAAATCTAAGGGGTTAGGCTCACTTGGAAGCCATTTTTGACCCTGCAATGCACACTTACTGAGAAATTGACTTGAACCAACATTTTTGAACATTGGGGGGGGGGGGGATACCAGGTGAAACTTCAATTTTCATCTCAATATTTTTAGGACATTTGAATTGCAGGCTTTAAAAATTATTCTGAGGCAGTTATGATCATAGCAAAAAATCTTTGAAAATGAGGGTTGCTTTGAGCATTACATGTCAGAATTTAGGGTTATCTTTCATTATCCATTCTGTGGACTGACAAAAAAATCCAATGAAATTTTGTAAAAATATATGGAAGAATAATTTCCATGACTGCAGGGTTTCACAATGATTTCAAGCTACACAATTGATTATTTTTACTTGAATTTTTTAATTCAATGATTTTTCATTTTGTTGGAGAAAAATTGACACATTTTTGCCCAAAAAACAGGTAAGGCAAATATCCTGGCAGATAATTTTAAATGATTTTTTTCACCCTGTACATACAGCTGATCATCATTACTGTAAAGACTCTCAGCAAAAGAAGCAAGTGATGGAAAAAAATTCTCAAAAGTGGAAAAACATACAATTCAAAATGACCATTAATTTGTGTTGCCAAATTATGTGATCACTAATTTTCACCAGAAATTTTTTCACACAATTCTAACCATACCACAGAATCAAGAACTGAAGAGTAAAAAACTTCACTGTGTAAAAAAAAAGGTGCTGAACTGTCACAGTCCCAGGATGGACTGGAACCTGTTGAGCAATTAATGGTGCATGCATTTTTTAAATATTTTTGGAGGGCACCTTCATTTCAATTCTTTGAAAGACAAAGCTGAAGAACTGCTCCCAAACATGATGTTTGGTTAAATTCTGTGGACTTCTGGGTTCATAGTTTGGTTTGGTAGATTCCAAGAAATGCATCCCACAGAAGTCAGTTAGCAAGGTTGTTCTGAGCAGGTTTTTCTATTTGATCATCATTTCCTTACATCCCCTGGAAATGACAGTGATTCCATGAACCCCCAGGCATCCAAACAATTCTACACTCCTGGCAATGGACTTTTTGCTGGGTTCATGGGAAGTTTTTTTTTTCCTTTTTTTTTAGATGCAGAAAAACCCTCCCTCCTGTGTGGAACCCATCCAGATTTTGAAGCATTTTTTCTCCTTCATCAAAGCCTCCTTTTATTCAGGCTTCAATGATGAGTGAACAAAATTTCCACAAAATGTTTTTAGCAGTTTTCCATAAAAATGAAAAAGTTTCCTCAAAAAAGTTTGTTATAACAGAATTACCAAGTTTGTTATAACGAGATTTTTTTAACATGTGGTCTATAGGCTTTCTGCCAGGACTTGAAAAAAAGTTTGTTGTAATGAAAAATTTGTTGTAACGGTATAAAAAAAGTTTGTTATAACGGAATTACCAAGTTTGTTATAACAAGATTTTTTTAACATGTGGTCTATAGGCTTTCTGCCAGGACTTGAAAAAAAGTTTGTTGTAATGAAAAATTTGTTGTAACGGTATTTGTTGTAATGAGATTTTACTGTATACGGTATGTTCCTAGTTTGTCAATCATGTTTATTAAATGTTTCCAGCAGAGTCAAATCGAATCAAGAATTGAAAAGAAGAAACACAGTCAATTCACACAACAGATTTGAATCACAAGATCAAATCACATAAATGAAAATCACAGATTTGTACACAAATCAGGAAAACGATATTAGAAAATTATCCTTCAAGAGTTCAGGACAGACTGCTCATAAATTCAAATTAGGAAGAGCTTTTATTGTTTTCTTTGAATTGTCTGGTCAAGTGATCTGAACAGAAAATTCTTCCATAATACCTGTGGCCTCTGAAAGGCCAAAATCATAAAAAATTGAAGAAATCATTTTAGGCATCATCAGGTGATGCAAGACAAAATCTTCATGGACTTTCTCTTCTTGTTTCTCCTCAACACAAGGCATTTGATGCTCACAAAATTGTACTAGTGATTTGAAAACCCTCTCATCACTTCATGCTAATGACTGACTATATTTGCTGCATTGCATGATTAAATCATTGATGTGAAGGTGTGTTTTTTTCACATTGGCAATACTTTAATGTAATAAAATCGGAAATATAAAAGGTGGCAGTTGTCGTAGTAGAGCAGGATTCCAAAGGGAGGTTTATTTCCGGCGCAAGCTGGAGGATCCTGCAGAATAAACGCTGCCTTTTCACATCCGGGGACTCATTGTTTGTTTGCTTCTCTCCCTCTCCTTCCTTCGCCGGCCCGGCCCCCCGGGTTCGTTTTTTTATTTATTTTTATTTCATTTGCTCTCCCCCACGGGTTGCCGAATAGGTTTGCTCCCGCTGGAAGACGATCCTGTATGCAAACACGAAGCAATGGGTGCCACTGATGCCTGTGGTTCATTTCCGGCAACTGCCGAGCCTTCGCTTGCTGAGGTAAAAGAACAATTTTATTTCCATGTTTTTGCAACAGGATAACGCAAAAAAAAAGAAGAAGCAGTCACGGGAGAAGAAATTCTCGACAGAAAGCACCCAGACAAAAATCAACCTGCACGGCCCCTAAAAAACACCTGACAAGAAACCCTTTTTTGTATGCAATTGCCACCCCTTAATACGAAGGAAGAGGGTTCTCGAGGAACAAACGCTTTAACCAGAAAACGTTTTACAATAACGAACTTGCAAGCGGCTGGAATTTTTTTTTTTTCAGGCAACGAATTTGACTGGTGCAAAGAAAAAAATCTTTCGAAGAAAACAAACGCAAAAATTTGAAACATTTCAATTTTCCAATTCAAGATTTCATTCTTATTATGAGAAAATTCCGAGAAATATCTAATGACAAGTTCTAAGATAAAGTAATGAATTTTCTGCTCCCAGTTGACATACTGTGCTACAAATAATTTTAATTTGAAATTATTATTGTACTTGCCTGCACTTTTTTACTATTCATTTTTCCTCCGGGCTTTTTTCCTGTGTATGAAAATTAATATCAATGAATTTTCCATAATATCCATTCATATTTATTCATAGAAAAAATTATTCTATTCTTTCAAAGTGATTAATTCGGCTGGATCGAATTAATTCATTCACCAGTGGTTACCATGGGAAAGCCTTTCTTGGACAAGGGACGTTTTGAGCAACGAACCAGTTGCTGTAACTAGTTGGGTTCGTTACGCAATGCCCCACTATTTTGAACCTATCGACGAGAAAAAGATTCGAGGGAAAAGCACCTGCCGGAAAACCCACCATGAAAAACATAGTATGCAGGTATATCAACGAGATTCAAGAAGCACCCAAGCAAAATTCATGATCAGGTAAAAAAAAAAACCAGAGGAAAAATCACTTACATCAACTACAAATCCAATAAAAAAGCAACCTGGAGTAATGCATTTACAGAACCAACAAAAAAAACCACTTCATAAAAGTAGCACGTGGTCAAAAGTGACCCCAGTGGAAAATGCTCAGACAAAATCATGCGCAAAAATTGTTTCGAAAATTGAAACGGCATCTGACAGAAAATATCCCTTTCACAAAAAAACTCATAAGTCATAACCGACAACGATGACAGGCAAAAACAGACGGTTACAAAGAATCTTCTTTTACTGGTGTTTTAAAAGAAATAGGGATTGCTGAAGTTTTGTTTGGTAGTGATCATCTAATTTTCCTGATCATTTGCTAGCAAGAAGGGAACAACAGAAAGTATTTGATGACAAGTCATAATAATACTACTACAATCTTGATCGAGAAAATTTGCTACAAGGATTCCAACGGTGTTTTTTGCTTTTTCACTTTGTATCCGTGCATTGTTTGCTTTTGAATTCTGGGTACTTCTTTTATACCTTGTGATCAACTTCTACATGTGAAGAAATCTTGAAGATTAAAATTTTTGTTTTTTAATTCAACATTTGAAAATATGGCACTCAAAAACCAGAAAGGAATATGTGAACAGAACTGTAGGGGAATTCCACAAAATATTTGATAATGGGGCGATTTTTTTCTGGCTGCCTTCCTGGATATAGTGGGGTATATTTTTCATATGGGTGCTTTTCTCATCTGATATCGTTCTATGGGGGTTCTCCTCTTATCCGCATTCTATCGAATGAAGAAATCTATGCAATAAAATAAAGGACAATAGTAGGAAGAACGTAATCAGATCCGAAAATGACGAATTCAGAAGAAGTCTGTTTGATCGAAGCGAGTTCATTGAACGGAGGCTTTCTTTGTGTTACACGTGGTCTAATTGAACTTTAAAGTATGAGTGATTAGATCTTTTTTTTGAGCTAATGAAAGCCTTTTGTTTTCGAAAATTGTTTGGGAAGGTGCATTACTTTTTAGAAAGCTCGAAATATATATGTAGGGAGAAGCCTTCTCAGTTGAAATTCCTGCCACGTACGATATGTAGGGTATTCATTTTAGGTGCGAAAATCCCAACCCTTTCACGTCGTCAAAAATAATAGATGGTGACGAATCGCATTGTTTTAATGGATCGTGAAACTTTTTCGGTTCATTTAAAAAATTTTATATACTCTCGTAGTATCAGACGTACGATCAATTACTTCAAGCAATTATTGCCTCGAAAAGTTCTCTGATCCCGAAAGTGGGAACCGTTGCTCGACTGAGTTAATGACGGGTTCGTAGGCGGCCAAGAGCTGGTACCCCATTAGTGGAATAACCTTTTAGATTAATTGGAAAAGCTCGCGAAAGGGGATCGAGACACCCCTAACGTACCATACATCAACGCTAAAATAAATAAAGCTGATTATTCGAAAAAAGTGATTGTGATATCAAGTATGAATGAGAAATGAGCAGCGGATGCTTACTTTTCTGAGAGTCATGTTCTGATTCACAATATACAGTATTGCTATAGGATGAGGCATCTAACAAATCTTCTTGGAGTGTAAAATAAAACAGCATACTGTTGGGCATGCATGCCATGTAAAGTAATGTACTCCAAGGAATTCCTAAAAGTAGGAAATAATCCCCCCTCCTCAAAATTGCACTGCCAGGAACATCCTGGCACCTCAATGATATCTTTCCTGCTTTGATTCTGGAAGTTAAACCTATTGAAGGTGAAATATAATTAGTAGCATATAAGCAGCTCCTTTTCATTATTATCAGAACAGATCAGTTTATCAGTTGTGTTACTCACATTATTCCAGTTATTCTTGCAAGTTGAGTTCAATTGAGTTGTTTATTCAGTTATACTTGTGAAATATACTTATCCCTTTAAAACTAGGAATTCCTAAACAGAATTCCCGGTCCTGTCCTGGACGGATTATTGCATTTCATTTATCAACACTTGACATCAAATTATATTGGCAACATTTGTCCTCAATACATACCATAACGCTGAAAAACAATTATTGTTCAGAAAAGATTCTTTGGCATAAGAAAAAAGATCAGCCCTGTATGAAGTTTTTTAAAATTGTTTTGCAAAACTCACCCCAGTTTTTTTGCTCTTCACTCAAAAGACAAGGCGCCCATCTTGCAGATTTTTTCTTGAATAGATCAGATTCTCGTTCAAAATTCTTGAATTGACATGGCTTATGAAATCCAAGGCAACACATTTTTTCAATAATTGCCTTTTTTTAGCTCAGTCTTATGCCATTTCGATTTCTACTCCAAGAACTTTTTTTTAGACCCCTGATCTACTCATGAAAAATCCCCGGATTCGCGTATGCGCAGTTTTTGAAGAAAAACGTTGACTAATTCAAACATTTGTAAGTTTTGAAGCATTGCAGGACTACTATGAGGTTGACTATAATCCAGTGACTGAATGCATTATAGTTCAGTTCACGCCTTGCAAACGGAAATTTTCATTTGCAAATTTGAACTTTATCAACGTTTGTGATGAATTTCTCTCTCTCTCTTTATTCCAGCTTGCGTTCAAGTCCAGTGTCAGATCATGGACTACTGGTTTTATCTGACAACTTGTCAGGTCTGCGGCAGCTTGATATCAACAGTTGCAATGAGGTTAGTTTCCTGTTTCGTTTTA
>CAJPEX010001885.1:0-47605 GCA_905338405.1 Notodromas monacha
ACTGTAATTTTCAGGGCCGTGTATATCTCGCATACTGCACCAAAATCGTTAGCACATGTTGACGGTCGACACCTGGTTCATATGTTCAGCGATCGTGGAACTCAGTTTATGTAGATGTCACTCTACATCTCAATCGAGTTTAGTCATGTACGCACGCGGACGCGTTTTCACCGTCAGCATGGTCAACATACTACACGTTTGTTCTGTTCATTTAGAAGCGTTTCTATTCGTCCACTGATGAAATTTTCAATAACAGTATGAAAAATTATTTTAGCACACAAAATGCCCTTTCAACAAAAAAGGATGCCGTACGTACCTTGAATAATTGTCAATAATGCTTTAGCCCCATTATTTCTATCAGTGAGAAAAAAGATGCATGCTCCGAAGAGTGATCCATGTTACAAAAAAACAAATGAATGATATAAACTCAAAGCTTTTACCCGAACCTTACACAAAAATAAGCCATAAAAAAGCTCAGGAATCGATGCAGTTATCATTCATTTTCGGGTCACATCCAGTTAATTTTGAAATATTCCACACCGAAAGAGTTGTTATAATTTTAAAAGAATTCATCAGTTTTTTTTTTGTCTCAAAATTTAGGTGATGTTCAGTGAATCCTTTGCACATGTTTGCCACGCAATGGAAATAAATTACACGTATGTTTGCTTCAAATATTACTCACGTTTTATATGGAATAAAATTAAATTTGTTGACAGCACCATTTTAATTTTCCTGCTCTCAATTTCACAGAAAGATGCAGCGAACATTCCAAAAAATAATGTTCGTGCTTCTGAAATATTCGGCCATCGATTAAATTACCCATAAAATTGAAAAATAAATAAATTTTCAGACCAGCATGTGGAAGTTGAACTACCCTCGTCTGAACGTTGATAATAACACCAAAAAAATTAGCGAAATAATTTGTCAGCTACTGAAAATTCTCAAAAAAAAAGCCTCACTATCTCTCTCTCACTCTCTGGAGCTTCAAGAAAGGTAAGCACGCAAAAAAGTTTGGTGTCTTGACCAAGTAAAACGGAAAGTGATGAAGTGATTGATGGTCTGCACGCTTCTTTGAACCGCAACTGGGAACTGGGTCGAGGTTGAATTCCCCACATTTTTCGACTGCTTTATATTGTTGAAGGGTTCATCCACCTTTTATTGAATTTATAATCCGTTCCCCTTTGAAAGAAACACTTTTACTCGAGTATTACTTCTTGGAATATCCTAGACCTCGAGGAAATTATCCGGTGACACGTATGAGGTTTTTTCGTCGAGAAAAAACTAAATACGTTTTCTCATTTCATGCGAGGAAAAATTGCCAATTTCAGCGGTTTCTAATGATATTCAATCGGGAGAATAAATATTATCCGTTTCAGTAGAAATTAAAACATTAATGCAAATTTTAAAGGAAATTCAGTACTTTAAAACGTGCCAGAAATTGAATAGAACCAGGAAACCTATTAACTTGTCATATACCGGATTGACGGAAATTTTTTTATGCTAAGAAGGTTTTTCAAGTGAAAGTACGTATTTAATTTCACCTCTACAACGAAAATCTTTAAACGCAAGTTTTGATTTGCACCAAGATCAGCTCTGGCAGAAAAATAAGGAAGTACACAATTTCCTTCTATTTTTTTCATGAGTTCCTTGGATATGATGAAATACACCAGTCTAATAATGAGCAAATGTGAGTGATAAAGAACAACAAAAATCCCCAAAAATATATTAAAAATTTTCAGTCCAATAATCAAAAATATATTTTAATCACTGACAGTCATGTGAGAAAAAGAACATATAAGCTAAATAAAGTCTCACAAAGAGAATGGGAATGGAAAAGGCTCGAATTATTCAAATGCTTGACAAGATGTGGATAGTTTCAAACAAGATTAGCTAGGAAGTGATTGGTGCTTGTGAACTTATCCAGGTAAAGCAAACACTGTTGAGCAGCCAGGCTGTGGCTGGGACAAAGTTGTCTTAGTTTGAAATGATGCATTTTTCAAGAGTTGGAAAGTTTGACAATTGACAAGGTTCACTGGACAGAGTTGAATTTTGCACAATATGCAATAAGAAGCTTTTCCACACAGAGATCCGCTTGGGTTTGCAACTCAAATGCAAGTGTTCAATCAGATGAAATTTGGAAATCAGGAAACAAAGAGTTGAAGGACAAGGATTAAAGATCTATTCAAAGATGTCCTTGCTGGACATGGGAACCAAACTTGGGTTTGGTTCCCAGGCTCCAGCAGAAGCTGCAAAATTTTCTTCAAAGTTAGAAAAGAGGAATTACTAATCTGGCACCAAATTGTTGGTGTGCCAACATTTTTTCCAACAAGTTGCATGTAAGAAGCAATTTTTTGTGGGTATGACTGTCTAAAAAAAAACCTATTCAAAAAATTGTATTTGTTATTTGGGATGCTGATCTTGCTTGTGGTAAAAGTAAACCATTACCATTTGTATAATTTAAAAACCCTTTTTCACATGATACTATAGGTATTTTGAGAAATTCATGGCATTTTAATAAAAAAAATCATCACATTTTCAACTGTGTTCAACTGGTGTGATTTCTGCAGCATAAATATATTGGTTGATTCATCACCAAAGCACTTCATTTTTCTTATGCCCGGCATTCCACAGCTTTACAGAAATGAGCTTCAAAAAGATTTTGTATAATAACCTTAAAATTCAATGAAAATACTCTTTCCAAAATCCTGAAGGACCGAGATAAACTGTTATCTTTGCATGATTTCTCATGAAAGAATCTCTCCAAGTTTTTTAATCAATTAAAACTCAAGTGGGAACATGCTGATGATCTTTTGCTTCAAATTGGGCCCAGTAAATGCCCTTTGCCTCTATTTTATTGAAAATATGTTGCTTTTGTTAACAGGGAGGAGGAGAAAATGTGTTTTTTTTTAGATCAGTTGTGCATTTGTACATTTTGGGATGTATTTCATTTTTGTTTAATATCCATATACAGCTTATTTCTCTGTTTTTCATTCTGATATTCAAAAATAAGGATATATTCTGATGGCATATTCTGATATGATGAAATGTGTTTGGGTGAATGTGGGTGGGGGGGGGGGGGGTTGGAGCGTGGGAACAATGCTTGAACCTTAATTGTGAATGCTAGATATATTCTGATGGCATATTCTGATATGATGAAAATGTGTTTGGGTGAATGTGGGTGGGGGGGGGGGGTTGGAGCGTGGGAACATTGCTTGAACCTTAATTGTGAATGCTGAAAAGCAGAAAATAAAGCTTGCTGTTCAATCCAATTCAATTATTTGGTATGATTAATAACACAACTGTACAAGGGAATTCTAAAAAATAAAACCCAAGAGAAAAGGGGTATATAGAGGAGAGAAGACCGTACTATTACAATTTATCAACAAAAAATCCAACTTTCTGCTAATAATAACTCACTGCTTGAAAAATTTCTGCAAAAAGATGCAGTATACCAATTACACTTGAAATTCCCGTAGCCTCCAAAATAATAAATTTATTTAATTCTCTCCTGATGGCAAGTAATTTTCTTCAAACATGCCCTACATTATTCCTCTCTCTCTCTCTCAAATTAAATTCGGTGAATTTTCCACCAAAGCAAGACCTGCCCAATTTTTCTGAAAGTGCCGGGGAGAATAAAATAAAAAAAGGTTTTGGAAAAGGTACGCGAAGTAACCTTCTGATGGCTGAAATATA
Source organism: Notodromas monacha (assembly GCA_905338405.1). Classification (NCBI taxonomy): domain Eukaryota; kingdom Metazoa; phylum Arthropoda; class Ostracoda; order Podocopida; family Cyprididae; genus Notodromas; species Notodromas monacha. The sequence goes on from CAJPEX010001885.1 coordinate 3,694, forward strand.
TAAGCTCACAAAGAGCAGTTGCTGGATAATTTCCACAGCCTTGAACCGAAATCATCTCGCCACAAACGACTCACACACCGAAACAAGGTTAATATTTTCCACACAAACCACTGACGTACCAGGTCAAAGAATCTTCCAAAGACGCATTTCTCAACACAGTCTCTCAACACTATTCAGCTCACACATTCATCGCAAAAGAAAAGAGAAAAAAACACCCTTGACTAAAGCATATCTAAAAAATGCTGGAGCATTTTCTTCGGATTGGAAAAGAGGTCATATATAGAGAGGAAATGAGAAAATGCAATCATAATATTTTTTGTTGAAACTCCAGTTCAACATTTTTGAATTTAAATTTTGATTCCGTTTAATTGAGAATATGTAAAATTCGTTGTAAATCTCAAGAGCTCACACGTCCATCGCAAAATAAATTCCCTTGACTCGCCCGTCTGAAAATTTCAAAAATAATCTTCTTCGTCATAGAAATAAGCCGATTTCGAAAAACGAAAATTCAATCATAATTTTTTTTTTTAATTTTCAGACTAGTTAAGCGTTCAAAAAATTTCGAATTGAAACTTTTATTCCGTTTATTTTAATTTTTTACATTTAACCCTATGCATCTCAAGTCTTGACAGTTCTCACGTTCATCTCAAAATAAATTCCTCCGACTTGCCTCCATTTTAAGAATTTTGGAAAATTTTCTTCGTTAAAAAAAGGAGATTGCGAAACAATTGAAGTTCAATCGTAATATTTTGGTTTCAACACCAGACTATATACTGTACTTGAGCAAAAAATTTTGAATTGATACTTTGATTTCGTTCATCTGAAAATTAAGTAAAGTTTATTTGATGAGAGCTAATGAAAGAAATTCTCGGTAGAGGCAAAAGCTCAGCAGATTTCCGCATTAATTTTTTTTTTATAAAATTAATGTAGCATCACAATAAATTAATTTTTTCCTCGAGAGATATTCAATCGAATGTGTAACTTTCTTTTCATAACATTTCGTCAATTTTCATGCTCTCTTGAGCAAAAATTCAGAAAAATGGCCAAATTCTGTTGCTTGAAGTGAATTTACTCGCAGTAAACATATACGAAAGCTAATGATTTTTGCTTTTAAAAAATCATATTTTTCTTTGATGCAATCAACTTGTCGATACATGATGCATCGATTAAATTTATTAAGCTATTTACCTTGATGGGATTCTCCAAACAGATCGATGAGCTTTTTTTTTTTTTACAATTGAACAGAAAAATCTGGCTTCTAATTTCCCGCTGGAATGTGAATGAAAATCATCCCAATTTATCGATAAAAAAAAATACAGAAAGTTTTCAAACGGAAGCAAGATTTGTCCATGCAATCGTGGGATTTCAAAATCGGAATGCGAATTTCCGTTATTTACTCAAACGTTTTCAAAACTTAAAATCATGCCTATGTATTGTATATACATACCAATGGCAGATGATTCTTCTGCCATCAAATCCTCGGCATAATCTTTTTCGATGAGTCCTTTGAGTGCGTTAGAAACTCCAAAGCACGAGGTCAAGGCGACGACCATCAGGCCCCATAACACCAACGATTTCTGCTAAAAGAAAAAAAGGAATAAATGGAACAAAAATGATAAAAAAAATTACAAAGTGAGATGATGAAGACTGAGTGAGATGCGATGATGAGATCTCAAGAATAATCATTGATTCAAGTACGGTGAAGAGAAAAGGAACATTTTGAAAATATAAGAATGTATATGGTTTCACGTTGTAAAAATCATGCTCGTTCTCAGAAAGTTTTATTTCATTTCATTTCAAGGTGAAATATCCTTTTCGAAGTCAAGTCCTATTGTTTTAAAAGTTTGCTGGGTGTCTAAAAAAAATCACGACCGATGTTTGTGCAGCAGTTTTTGCAGAACTCTGAACAGTTTTTGACTTTTTTCCAATTCATCTGGCTGATATCGTATCTGAGTAACAAAAGGAAAACGTTTTTTCAACCTTCACAATATATATTCTTTTAAAATAAATCGGCGTCAAAATTTTCCGGCTCTCGACTCAAATAAATCTGAGTTTCTGGTTGAGGGAAAACTTGACTTTTTTTTAGCCCTTATAATTTTTGGAATTGGCATTTAAAAATCAGTTCTTCATATTTTCTAGAAAAAACCGTAGAAATGAGGAAAGTTTTGCCAAGAGAAAATATTTTTATTGTTAAGAGTGCATATAAATTATTGCAGTATTTATACAATATCTTCCCTAGAAATCATAATGTATAAAGAAATCATAATCATAATGTATGTAAACTTGGGAAAATCGTCAATTTGATTCTCAGGATCACAAATTAAATTCAAACACTGGAAAAATATATTTTTGATGGAATTTATTTTATTCATTCGCACCTGGAAAACTTTTTGCTGTGCTGCCGGCCGGGGAGATTATTTTCAACAGAAAAAACTGTATTTTTTTACAAATATAAATCAAAATGTTGTACAGATACGTGGACTTTCCCTAAATTATTTATCGTCCAGCTGAACAAATTTCGTATTTTACACATTCCGATTTGTTTCTGATTATCGGCAGGTCCTTCCGAAATTTAATTGAAGCCTAAACGAATATAGGGCTATAAAAAAGCTGTACTTTCACGAATATTTTTTAAACCGTTCATGAAATATTGTATCTTCAAAATCAGCCTATTTTTATTCCCCACAGTTTAAGCCGCTGATCATCCACGACTCATCGAAATGCTATTCAAAAATTTGTTTTCGAATAATTGAAAAGCGTTACATTTATTCCCAGACAAATCATGAGTCTCGAGTTACGACGTTCGATTTCTTTTCTTTCCCATTTCATGCATTTCGAATTGCAGCAAACGCATTTCAACAAGCTATGAGAAAACCCCTATAGTCATTAGGCTGCATAAGACGAGGGTAGAAATGCATTAATGCTCGGTTTCCCTTCCTTCTTGGCCCAATCGCTGCTGAACGACTATTTTCTTCCTTTCGATGGTCACTATTCTCGACCACCATCCCATGGCAAAAATGAATAAAAAAAAATACGCAATAATGAAAGTTGCACACACGCACCAAAAAAGAAAAAAAGCTGAAAGATCATCATGTAAAAGAGGAGGTATCAGAAAAAAAAAGGCTGCTTGCGCAAGACCTGCTCAGAAGGAGAAGAAAAAAAAAACCGGATCGATTCTCGATTGTTGATGACTGTCCCTCAGGCTGATGTGTTTCTTTTGTTTCATTTTATTTTATTTTTGTAAATTAAACAAAAAATATATACAGAGAGAAGCTGATGGCGATTCCCCCTTTTGCTTTCTAATCACTTTCTGCAACTGGAGGCGTTATTCAGAAATGCGAATGAGGCAATAAGCAGCTTCTATGGAACATGTGATTATAAACTGATGCATTCCTTTGCCAACCACTGGAACTTCCATTTGGGTCTTAATTTATGCATCCACTTTTTTTTAGAGTTGGTGAAAATTGAATAGGATGGCATGCTGGAGAATGCTGTCAAAAACCGCTTTTGAGAGGTGAGATTTATGCCGGGTATGGAAAAAGGTGTAATAAAAATAAATTCAAAGAAGGGAGAAAGTAAATGTATGAAAAAACCAGGAGACTGTAAAAAAGAGAAACAAACCATGAACCTAATACAGTGAGACCCCACATGCAGACACCTCAACATGCGGACAAATTGACATATATGGATACTGATGACGTGCAGCGATTGCATGATGAAATTGTCAATAAATTGCAGGAAAATTGGCTTTTATTGGGCTTAATTGCAAGAGACTGATATTTCCAACCCTAAGATATATGCAAGAAAAATTCTTTGGTATTTCTCCCATCATTTTTTGACCCATTCAGCTGATTCAGGACTTACTTCTCTCTTTGTTACTCGAATGTTTTTTTTTTACAGATGCAAACTTTTCAATGCACTGTACAGATGTACACTATTCAAAGCTCCAAATGTTTGTATTGAGTTGAAAAGATATTCACTGAATCAAATTCAAGTGGCAAACAATATTTTTTTCATTGGATTCTGAAGGACATTTCTTCCATAAAACTATATAACGTAATTCTATGGAAAAATGAGACTCAACTTAGGGACATTTAAACTTAGGGGTACTGTTAATGCACCAATTACATCCACATCTGGAGGTCTCAGTGTACTTCAAAATTCCATTCAATACACATTTAAGTGTAGAAGATCAAATTTAAATACATACAGTAATGCTGGCATCTTTGACGTGAACTGGATCTTGGTGCATGAAAAATCAGAATTATTGTTCTTGAGTGTTTTTATGCCATATTACAAAACACATTCAAGTATAGAAGATCAAATTTAAATACATACAGTAATGCTGACATCTTTGACATGAACTGCATCTTGGTGCATGAAAAATCAGAATTATTGTTCTTGAGTGTTTTTATGCCATATTTTCTCAATGAATTTCTTATGCAGGTACTACCTGTACAACAAAAGAAAGGGGACCAGAAGCGATTCTTTCCATGAGATTTACAATGACAGCTAATCAAAATAGGAAATGCATTCCATTTTGATTAGCTTTTGAGAGTAGGTGTGAGAGTAGCTTTTGAGAGTAGGTGCTACAGTCAGAGATCTCCAACCATGTCACAGTGGGTTAGAAGAATAATTCTGCAGCACACTCCATACTTCAGTATCATTTGAGAAGTTTTCCTTTATCATCATGCAGTACACTGAAAAACAAAAAAAATTTCTGAAACCAATACAAGATTATGGGCTATGTCATGCTTTTTTTTTTACAATCACACATACTCTAAACATATCATGCTTTGCGTTCAACTGGGACAATGTGTGTATATGGGTGGAGTCTCTGTATACTTATTTCTCTTTTATAGCTGAACCTCAATATGGCAAAACTCCCTAAGTTAAATATCTCCCCAAGCCAAGTCACCATCTGAATCCTCTTAGATACAATGCATTAAAAATCCCACTAACTCAAAGTTGTTTCCTCTAAAACCTCTGTATCTTGAATTTGCTAAGGCCTTTTGCCTATTTTTAGTGACTCAAGTAAGAGAAAAGTAATACATGTTTTGAGAGAAACTGAATGACTAATTGGGCAGATGAACCTCTGCCTGCATGTTCACCATCTTATTGTCAACTCATTTAAGAAGCAATTTAAGGCCAAGAATATCATCATTTTACCCATTTTGAAATCCTTCTATGATTTCCACATCGAAAATGCTTGTTTTCTTAAGTAAAAACCTCCCTGAGTTAAATTTTTTGCTAGTCCCTTTAAATTTGATTCACAGAGATTTGGCTGTGCAGTATTTTCTTGGTTCCATAGGGTTCTTTACCCATTTTATAAGGTTTTTGCCTCCCAATTCTCTCAGCAAAAATGTTCCTGATCCCTTGAATTTTGTTGGAGAGAGCAAGAGAGAGAGAGAGAGAGTCCACATTCACAGTATTAATTATTTTCAAAGCAAGGCAAATGACTTGCCTTGAATTGCGCCGCAAATGCTCTTGAGATGCGGGGTATTACAAGGCAAAGTCGGGATGAAGGAGGGGGGGGAGGGGAAAACTGGAGTTTTGAACGCGTTTGGGACTAAATTGTAGGTTGGGTGGGAAAATTATACGGAGGCCGGCTTGCGTCATAACAGGAACTCCCTTATACAGTGCCTTCACTTATTCTCAACTTTTTCTTTTCCTCCAAGGATATCTTTGCAACTTGTTTCAGGGCTACAATTTCCACCCAATTTCATAATCTGAATACTGCTCAGTTTTTGCCAAAACAAAAACCTATATGACACAATTGGTGTTCAGTAGAGGAATGTGTTCAAGGTTGTGCTCTGTTGAGGACTGTATATAGATGTGATGATGGTAAATATAATTTACTGAGTGTTTAAATAATATGGCATAAAAACACTCAAGAACAATAATTCTGATTTTTCATGCACCAAGATGCAGTTCATGTCAAAGATGTCAGCATTACTGTATGTATTTAAATTTGATCTTCTATACTTGAATGTGTTTTGAGAGAGAGAGTCCACATTCACAGTATTAATTATTTTCAAAGCAAGGCAAATGACTTGCCTTGAATTGCGCCGCAAATGCTCTTGAGATGCGGGGTATTACAAGGCAAAGTCGGGATGAAGGAGGGGGGAGGGGAAAACTGGAGTTTTGAACGCGTTTGGGACTAAATTGTAGGTTGGGTGGGAAAATTATACGGAGGCCGGCTTGCGTCATAACAGGAACTCCCTTATACAGTGCCTTCACTTCTCAACTTTTTCTTTTCATCCATGGATATCTTTGCAACTTGTTTCAGGGCTACAATTTCCACCCAGTTTCATAATCTGAATACTGCTCAGTTTCGCCAAAACAAAAAACCTATATGACACAATTGGTATTCAGTAGAGGAATGTGTTCAAGGTTGTGCTCTGTTGAGGACTGCATAGTTGTGATCATGGTAAATATAATTTACTGAGTGTTTAAATAATTAGCACAATTCCTGTAAGACCCTCATAAAAGGCTTAAATATAGCATTCCATGTCTCTATTTTTTTTCTCGCATTTCTTTGTCCTTGAAATCAGGATACACTGCATGCAACTCTCAAATTTGCTTTTCTAGGAAATCCGCATCTGTAAGCATCAGCTGTTGACCACCAGAAAATCTGTCCAAGGTTTTACCATGAAAATGTGGATAGGAGCTTCATAAAACTCATTGAAATAAAGTACCTGTACAGTACATTTCTCCTGCTGATATTGCATTTCTTTTTTTACAATGTGTGAGATTTTTGAACATAATATCACCTATATAATCAACCTTTTTGAAATCTTGGGGAAGATATTCTCAGCCAGGCAAATGATGTGTGCTAAATGTATTTCTTAAAGCTTTTTACCCTTTCTTGCAGATGCAGCAACTTCTCTGTCACCTTTGTTTTATTATGAAAAGTTTTGCTGTGTAAACAATGTTTTGGTCTAAAATCATAGTTTTGAAGAGATTTCATCTAATTTAAAAATCCTCATTGACTCATGACTCTCATGAGTCATGACTTTATACGGACATTGCGAATCAATTTAATTAACTAACACCCAAAATTTTGAATAAAAAAGCCAACCCCGCAGATGGATTCAGTGAACTAACCAGAATCCCTCAAAATTCTCAACTGTGAGGCATTTCATTTATTTTTGAGCATCTGCAAAAGTAATTTATCCTCTGAATTCATGGAAAGGTAGCTAAAACACAGTTGGATTGTTGTAAAAACGGTTTTATTAAATATATTACATTTTTAACAAGGCTTTTTTTTATCATTTAGAAAAAGTCGAATGGACCTCAGGCCGGATAATGAAAATTCCACAGTAGATTGAAGTACAGTATTGCAAAATGGATCTCACCATAATTTTTCAAAGCCCAGTGGCTTCTGGATCAGCCAAGAAAAGAAATTGTAGATCTCTCGCAAAAATCAGCACCACTTCTGATTATCAGAGACACTTTCTGAAAAAAAAATTGGTGATTTCAACTCATCAAACAATCACAAAACTGATCATTGAGACAAATAGAATGAAAATAAAATGAAGCAATGAAACATTTCATCTCTTCTTCAAATCACTGTCAAAAATCGCTCCAATCTTGTATATAAGCATTCATCGCGCATATTTTAAAAGGCTTTCATCAGAAGCAAAGATACTTCTGATTCGAAAGTGTTAAAATTGAAAAATGAGAAAAGCCGGACTTGGAAAGCTAAGAAATCGTGATTTAAACGGTTATATGACCTTAAGAACGAACACTATAAGTGTTATATTTAAGTTTATCCTTTTAAAGCTACTAAAATGAAGTTGAAGGTGACTGGTTTACGAAGAGACTACCCCTAAGTTAGCGCTAGAGTAGTGTTTTTAATTTTTAACTTTTCTTTTGAAACAGATAAAGGTCAGAATTCCTCACATTCCCTTGAAAAATAATATTCGACTTCAAAATGCAGAGAGACAATAACAAAAGCAAAAACGTTATTAATAAAATGAAAAAGTATTTTTGATCATTTAGAGCTTTTACATGGGTTTTCATTACGGCAGCCTTTTGAAAAAGAACCCTCAACAGGAACCCCTACAGAAAAGGGTTGACATTCCTTCAATTTTCAACCTACCAATATTGAAAAAAATGGTTTTCAAGTCCATTCTCCGGCATTTTATGTATTGTAATTATATTACTTGTCTAAAGCTTTTTGTTCGGTTCCAAAAGATTCAAACCTATTCAAGCTTAAGAATTAGATCCCTAAAAATCAAGGACCCTGTTGTTTACTCAAACTGAAGACCGTGAATTATGCGAAGTTCCAATCCTTTCGCAAACAGAAGAAATAACAAGAGTGCTTTCCAAGAAATCCGTTGCCTTGGAAAGTATATTCAAGTAAAATGGTTTCTAACATCCGAACATATGAAGGAATCTGAACATATTCAGGGCGACACCTGCTCCAAAAAATTTTCCAACCTGAATTTGGGACTTTGACTGCTGCAAAAGAACCCAGGAGATGAAGTGGAGCTTTTTCAGGTATCTCAAACTTTTTATGGTTCCCTCATAACATTTTCTCAGAAAAAGACAGCAATGAAAAAGTAAAAAAGTATTGAGAACTTTTGGTAAATTACACAATGTCAATGACTACTGACTATTAATATACTCAAAAAAAGCAGGAAGTTGAGACATCTGTCATGTAACAACCTTGAAGTCAAGTGTTTTTCTTTTTAGGTGACTATTTTTTGGTTGCAACAAAAAAGTGAATGAGGGACTCCATTCACCATTGTGCCCAAAAGGTGGGATATTTTCAGAAACTGTTGTGCCAATGAGCCCTGGATATTTAAAAATCCTACTTTTCTACTGAGGCCTAAGTTGCGAAAAAGTCCAATGTTTATTTTTATAATCCTACGCAAAATTTTTAATGAAAAATAAAAATAAAAATCCCTCACTGGATGACATTTTTTCCCTCAATACTGGCATAGGATTTTTCAGATTTTTCCTGACTTATGCCTTCTCAACCTGTGAGCATTTCAGTGACCTATAGGGTCAAACTGAAATGTGCCAATCCCAAAAAAGTCCTTACCCTGCCACTCAACGCAAAGGAACCCTCTACTGCTGCCCCAGGGTTAAATGAGATTATTATTTCCAAAACTAATTTTTGAGTCAAAAAAGAGCATCAGAACAATTCTGGTGAGTGTACACAAAATTAAAATAAAATCATGATGGTTTTGGACATTATTCTGAAGTTTGAATTACAGCAGAAATAGGTTACAATTTTTCATGTTCCCCTCAGTACTCACACAGCCATGAAGTGCTGCCTGGAGTTGAACTCCTGGCAAAGCAGGAAATGTATAATTGATCCAAAAATTGCAGGTTATTTCAGTTCATGAAAATCAAAAAGCAATTGGAAATCCCAAGAGATAAGAAATATAATAATCTGAACCCAGGATATAATTTGCAAGACGTATGGGAAACCCGAGGACCTGTGCAGTATAAGAATGGATTCTTGATGGTTCTCCCAGAGAGGGATGAGGAACCTGGCGACATCTACGTGACAGCGAACTAAGTCGCATGAGAGCGGACTCTGGCCATGAAAAACTGCTGATTCCTAAACGAATGATTCACTTTTAAGATGGTAAACGAAGTGTGTAAACCAATAACGTTTTTACAACGTTGTTCCAGAGTTTTTCAAAAGTCTTTGAAGATTATTTTTTAGGACTGGTAGTGTGACTACTTTATACTAGATATATACCACCATCCAGTCTGTGATACAGTTATTGGACCTTGATTATATTTAAATGTATCAATATACAATTTTGTTCATTATCTTCTGATTTCTGAAAGCCTCTGAAAATTATCTAGTACACAATATTTATTTCTGAATCTCTATATATATACTTTAATTCAAATTTCTAGAGGCTTTTGTGATACAGTATTCTTCTGAGGACCTGTGGAGGAGAGTAGGAATAAGAATTCAACTTGCTGCTTCTTGAAAAGAAATGAGTGACTAATTGGGAAAATGTTCCTTTGCCTTCAAGTTCAGCACCATAACAACTCATTTATCCAATAGTTTTAGGCCTGGAATATCACCAATATTATGATTCTGAATTTATTTTTTGCTTACAAGGAGAAATGCTTTGTTTCCCACCTGAAAAACTCTCTTGGTCAAATTTATGTGGGTCCTGTCACTTGAAGGGGGGTTGGCTCAACAAAGGAATTTTAGTCTCAGACAACAAACACAAATGTGTAAAATTTGTGATTAAAAAAACACAAGTTTATTAGTGACACCTACACACACCAGTCAGCAAAATTGTTGACTTAAATCAGGGTTTAAAATGACCTCTTGAAATTTTTTTTTCAAATTTGCCCATCATCCACAGGAAAGCAACAAAACTTTCAGCAGTCCGTTTGAAATTAACCAGCAGTTTTTGAAATATTCAAAAAATAATAATGATTAGAAAAATGAAATTTGGAAAGAGTAAATTGCAATTTTCTTTTTTTTCTCCTTCCTTTCAAAGCGAAGTGCCCTTGCGCCCACTTTATCCCATCAAAAAAACGTTGCGTCACCCAACTTCCTTTTCTCCCCCTATTTTTTTTTCTTCTTATTGCCTTTCCCAGTTTTGTGCCCCGCGGCATGGGCTCAGTATTGGGCCACATTACCTTCGTTTTTGTTTTCTCTTTTATCTCAACATCTCAATATCAGCTTGTCTTTCTGTGGTTTATTTCCTACTTACTATCATGTCTGGGTACTCCACGTGAAATTACAATAAAGCAGGTTAAAACTATACAAAATAAAATATCTTGAAATGTGACTTTTATGGTTGGCTTCCGTATGGGAGTTTTAAATAAGGTTCAAGCACTGCAATATATAAGAGCTGTTTTTTTGTGTGGCTGTTTGTTTGTATAATGTGTATTTTAATCGCCCGTCAGATGGAAAAACGGTAGTTATCAGAAGCAAACGGAAATGAAACGCTTTCATCAGTCCGGAAGCAGAATTTCAATTCATTTTCGTCGAAATGTCAACTGTCAGATTGTAGCTGTGCATTTAGACGCATTGTATGTAAACATGGAACATATATAGTTTCGTGACGATTCAACACATGCCGGAAATGTTTACTTTATTCCCACTAAATCCTTAGAAATTTGCAACTTATGGATTTCCGACAAATCTCGTAACTCACCAACAATCGTCACAGGATTAAGAATTGGAAATAGAGGAAAATTTTGGTCTGAGGAAAAGATTATCTGCCATAGATAGCACATCGAAATGCGAAATTGAGGAACAGGGAACAACAGAAAAGGGGAAATTTAAAATAGTCTGAAGACGATATTTATAAGTAATTAATTGAACCATGAAAATTGCAGGATTATTATGAAGAATCCAATAGCTATTCCTTTTAAACGCGGGATCTAAAACCGGGAACATATCTAAAACCGGGAACATATCTAAAACCGGGAACATATCTAAAACAGGGAAAATTTCAAAGTGGAAAAAATATCCTAACTTTTTACATTTCTAACAGGTTAAGAATAGCCAACGCAGAGACTGAATCAACAAAGAAGATATTTTGGAATGTGTTCTATAGAATTTAAGACCCCCTCAAAAATAATTGAAGAGGGCTAACATTTGTGAAAAATTTTGGTTCATTTTTATGAGACTTGAAAATTACAAAACCTTGATTTTATCAGCATATGTGTTGGGGACAGAAGTCAGCGCAACAAGGGTTTGCTGAAAAGACAAATTTTTAGAAATAGTTTGTAAAAGAAAACACAGAATCAGCCCGGGACTGGGGCCAGGAATTCACCTTGGAATCCCTAGTTTAAGTTTAAAATGTATTTCAAATGTCCTAAATAAACGTTTTAGAAAAATAGTCACACAAACACAAGTAGATTGACAAAATATTCGGACAACAGAAAAAACCTCTCAAAAAGCCTCTCAACGCACTGCTCTGGCAGCTAAAATCAGACTGTGTTGTTTTTAGATTAAACAGGGGTTTTTATTAATTCCTTCTCTGGTCCTTGATCAAGGGGGGTTGATCAAGGGCAGGAGAATCTTGGATGCCTGGGATTGGCCAATAAATTGGTAGTCAAAGACGTCTTGGCACCAAGACAGTTGCATTTTTTTGGGGGAGGGGAAAAGTTGTTGATGGATTTCATCTGTTTTTCACACGCGGGTGGTTTTCCACCCAATTAAATATTTATGATTGATTTTTAAGGGAGATGCGCTGCAAGTCCCCAACAATATGCGCATGAGACCCCCACATGCAGACAGCCCAACATGCAGACAATTTGACATAGGGACACTTATTCTCACATAAAAAAATTGATAAAAAGGCCCAATATGAGGACACTGACTCAATATAGGGACATTTTGTGATAAAATTTAAAATAAGTTGCAGGCCAAATTACAAGAAACGGATATTTCCAACCCTAAAATTGATGTAAGAAAAGTTCTTGAGCATTTCTCTCACCAATTTACCATCCATTCAGCTAATTAAAAAAAAATCATCTCCAACATAGAGAGACTTCCTTCTCTCTTTTTCACTTAAATAATATTTTTACAGATAATCCCAACATTTCTATGTAATGTACACAGTTATCAGTATTCAATTCCCCAAATGTCCATATTGTGTTGAAATACTGTACATTGATTGGAATCAGTTTAAATTGGGAGACAATTTTTATTCTCATGGAATTATGGTGAGTAATTTGTACATAGAACACCAATTAAAAATCATGGCCTCACTGTATAAATGTTGAATGCCAAGAATGCATGAAAACACTTATTCAGGGCTGCTTGAAAATTTGCATTCAATCACCTGATCCAACATCACTTCTAATGCAAAGGAATTCCAGGAACTCAAGCAATCCAATATTCTTCAATGAAAAACTGATGAAAGTTCACATCAATGTGTAGTTCTGAAAGTTGAGCATTCCTTTTCTGCAAAAATAAGTGGTTCTCAGCCATTTTTAAAAATGCGAGCCACTACAAGTCTCTAGATTTAAAAACAAAATAGAATGAAATTAAAAAAAAATTACTTTGGGAATGGGATTACAAAAAATAATTTTTAACATACATTTCTCCAAGGTCCATGCACAAAGCCGCAATGTAATTTGAGTCTTGCTCCGAAAAGTTTTCCATTTTAGAACAAATGGTTTTTACTGGGTCTGAATTGTTGCCAAATTATACTGTATAAAATGTCTTTCCTCAGAAAAGGGTGATATCCAGGTTTTTGTCAATATTTCTCACATCTGAAATTATTTCATGACTATTTCAGCGAAAGTTTATCCATGAATGCATTTGATTGCCTTGCTGGGATTTGAGATAGGTACTTCACTAAAATTCTGCAGAAAGCTTCACTAAAGCATCAACTTTTTTTATTTCTTTGAAAATGAAATATTAAATCATTGAAAAATCACGCCTGGGTGAGCTGAAAAACAATACACATGCATCCATTCAAAATATATTTAAATTGCAGGCTGAGGAACATTTCCTGACCTGGTCCTGTTTGGACACTGGCTTTGAAAAACCAAAGTTATTTTCAAAGATAAAATACCCCACAGCAGAATCACAGAATCATAATGCCCAGCATATACTGTATACAAACACCTCAGCTCTTCAAACACCACATTTTTCAACTTCATCCATCACAGTAAATTTTCTCAACAAGATTTTTCAAACACTGCCTCCTGCTGATGCAAATTTTCACCTGCACACTATCAGCACCAGAATACAAGTCCATTTGATTATAGCACATGACACACAAACCAGAAAGGGAAAAATAACGTTTCCGCGTTTTCTTTTTCGCAGAGTAAATAATTTATTACATCAGTCGTTTTTTACTCTTCCTAATTTTTTTTTTCTCAGACCACCAATCCAGATACACAGAGCAGGAAAACTGGAGCAAGGCTGATAATGCGACGCAAGCTTTATAGCAAGGCGGGGACTGACTCACTGGGACCAAGGGGGCACTTTTTTCTCCCCCCTCTCTTGTATTTTTGCTGTGGCGCCAGAAGCATGCTATGGGCAAGCAATTTTTGGGAGGGGCTGGATTTGCCCTCGGGGCGAATGCCTTTTTTTTTTTATTACATTCCCCTCCTTGCTTCCCCCAGCAAAAAGCTACAACTTGCTTTGGGGCAAAACAAATATACACAGCTGCTGAGCTTTGGACTTCATGTTGATGTGAGAAGGAAATTTGTGGGGCTTTGTGCGTTTGCAGAAAATGTTGGGCTTTGAAATACAGGTGGACTCTCTCTCTCTCTTGCTCTACAACAATCTTGAATAAAACAAATTAATCTACAAAACCAATTTCTTTTGTCCCAAAGGGGTTTTCTCCCCATTTTGAAAGTGTTCTCTGCACAAAATTGTCTGTACAGCAAACTTTTTTCTGGTCCCTTGAATTTCTTTGAAGAGATAGTTCATCTGTAGGACTGTCATATAATGGAGAGGCTAAATCAGGAATTTGACTGCTAGGAATTGAGAGCATCATATATGGTAGAGAAGCTTTTTTTTTTTTTGCATCCAGAGAATGTCTAACCATGTCCTTAATAGAGGATCAGGAAAACATGATCATATGATTTATATCAATGTTCTTCACCCATTTGGTGTCCATTGTGTACACATTTTATCCCAGTTTTATGGAGGATAATTTTATCACCCATAAAATAGGAGGGGGGGGGGGGGATTACCTTACTTATTTTCATAGCAAGCATATTTTGATGGCTTTATTGGTGCAAGATGGCTTAGCCCTTTGTCTTTTGGCATACCAATTTGTATTGGCACACATGCCTGAAATACAATCTGAAATAAAAGTCCATGAAAACGTGTTAAAAACAAGACACTAAAGTTGGTGCAGAAAAAATACTTTACACATGGACCAGGAAATTTCCATCAAATTTTTGCAGACTGGCAAATTTTCATAAAAGCTCCTTCAGACTGGAAAAGTTCCAGCAAGGTAATTTTTCAGACCAGCAGAGATTTTTAAAACACCTGCCATGAAGTACTGAAAAAGTAAACATTGAAAAATTCAATTCAAGAACTGAAGCAGATAAAGTGGAATGTCTTCAAAATATTAGAATGCTGAGCTTGAAGAAAGGTTTCAGAATGTATACTTGAAATTATTCATTGCAGCCGGGGGATATTTATCTGAACTGCTATTAGGAGGAAAGCCAATTTTTATTCCTAATCAGATAGCTTCAACTGCCATTGTCTTTCCAAAATTTGAAATAAAACTAACAGACTTCATCATTGCTTTCATAGTTTCATTAAATTTACTAAGTGCTGGGAGAAAATTGCTTGCAGGCTGGCACAAAACTTTTGCTGACTGATTCTCTCTAAAATTTTCAAATTGATTACAAATTTTCTGGGAACAGGCTGAACAGTTTGTGCTTTAATTCATGATCAGTAATTGCCTTGCGCTGTAAATTTTCATTGGAAAATATGTAAACTTGGGGATTTGTATTATTCATGCAGTTTTATACAGTGAATCATTTTTCCCTTTGAAAATGCCAGAATGTGTTTGAAAAGATGTCCTGGAGGGTGAAGGAAACACGTTTTCCAACCTTGTGAATCCTGACAAGTGGCAAATAAAGCTTACATAACAACCCATCAATAGACAACGTATTGCCACAGAAAGCACATATAAAATCGTTGGTGAGAGTCTATCAATTTTATTTGTTCTCAATATAGGCAGCAATGCCATAAAAATTGCTCTTGTTTTTCTTGGACTTGTGTAGTACTGCATACAGTAAATAACAGAGATAGCTGAATCAAAGAGCTTGTGCTTTGATGGGTACTGTTGCAAAGAGTTTTTTTTTTCTTGATGATGATGATGAGAATCCTTCCGAGTATAGATGAAAAAAAGATAGTTTTTTCATGGCAATTAACCTTTTATGGTGTTGCATGACGAGCTGCACGAACCAGTCATTAGAAGCCATTTAGTGATTTTTTTTCCGAGACTTGTTGAATTCCCTTTTCCTTTCACTTTTTTGCACTGGCAGAAGAAAATTTCTGCTCGCTCACGGAATTTTGATAACATTCGCCGTTACCCAGAAGTAGTTCTTGATTTTCAAGGAGAAAATTCACTTATACTCGAAGTTTCATTCCATGTTTATGAAAGAAGATTTTGATTCAATCTTCCCTCCTGTACAATATTAACAAAAATATTTTCGAGTGCGTTATTACACTAAGGTACTCAAGAAAGTCACGTTGAACTGCTTTCGTAATACTTTGCTATATTTTAATTGAGTTTATGGTCCATTTCATAACCATGATAGTAAAATATAAAATTTGACGATGTACTGAACATTTAGTGTGCTGTCAATACAATAAATTGCTCTATTGCGTGATTGGTGATACATTTTTCTTCACGCTTACCGTTTTGGTCGATTTTGAAATGCATTCATGATATTTTGACACTCCAGTTCCCTCTTGTGCTGCTCATTGATCTAGTGAAATTTAAAATTTAAAATACAAATTGCTTCCCAACTCTTCTTTGTTCCTCTCATCTTTTTTGTTTGTGTAAACATTTTAGAACAAATGTTCAAATCATACTCATGTAATGTGAAACCTTAGGGATTGCGGCCTGAATGGAAAACAAGAAGAAAGCCCTAAAATTTTCAGAAAGACAGTAAATTGTTTTGGGTATACCTACAGGGAAGCCTAACAAATTTAGATAAACTTGAAGCTGCATTGAATGTTAATTTTGAAAATATGCTTGAAGAAAATATGAAATTATTACTTATATTATACAGTGGCCCCTGCCTAACAGACCTCCGGTGTAAGGGATTTTTGCCAAACAGACCAGCTCTGCAAGCAGTTTTTCCTCCCACCCAACAGACAAAATCCACCCAACAGACTTCTTTTGGTTTAAAATTAGTGTTGAAAATTGAAATTTTTAATTTTTTATGTAATTGAATTCGTGTAAAGGACTTTTTGTCTAACAGACTTGTCCCTTGCACAAATCAAGTCCATTAGATGGGGGTTGACTGTATATACCGCAAAAATCCTCATGAATTCATTTCAAAAGTTTCCTCATAGAATATGCGCATCTGAAAAATTTATATGACTGACAAATTTTTCCAGAACTGAAACACCTCATAATCTGAAAATATGTCAATGAGAATAATCTGAAAAACTTCAAGTTGTAAAAACCAGTGCTGAATTAATTATACTCAATCCAAATATAGGAATAACTTTAAAAGTGCCAACACATTTTGGCATTTCCATGTTCCACCCTTGAAAAATTAAAATTCAGCTAAAAAAAATGAATAAATAATTATCATTACCACACCGTACTTCCAAAGTAAAAACTCCACTAAAAAAAAATCCAAGAAATGTGTAAATTGAGAGAGGAAAAAAAAAGGCAAAAAGCTTGTTCCCAACAGTTGCAGGCAATGGCATTTCCGCAGCCAAGCAGTCTGGCAAGAAAACGGATCATGCGATTTAAAAGCTAATCATGTTTGTCAGGTACACAACAAGCCATAGAATTATTTTAAAAAAAGAAAGAAAAAAAGTGAGAGAGAACCAGTAAGGGAAACCTGGCTGTGAAACCCGAACCCCGAGGGGCCCACAAGACAAAAGCTGTTTCTCTTCCCTCAAACACGCATTGAACCAAAATGCCATAGCCCCGGGGCAGGATTGCGAGTTCATTACCGCAGGCGGCGAAATGTCTGAACTGGTTTTTTCATTTTCTTTCTCTCACTGCTCCTTTACTTTAGATGATGCTAATATGGCTATTTTAATTATGACTGAATGAAAGAATCCTTCAGCTTTCCTGCTGTGTACATTATCATCAAAAGAGCTAGTTTACAAAGAACGTCACTGCACAAAAACTGCAGGTGCAAAAACTAGAAAATAATGAAAAATGGCCAACAGAAGCATATTGGGCATATCAGCCAAAGAGCATCAGGTGGCTGAAGATAAAATTGTGAAAGAGCAGGTGTGCATATTGGAGCAAATGAGCAAAATGAGATCAAATATACAGGATACCAATGGAATAAAAGACCAGGGCATACAAACAAAGGCATGCAAGAAGAATCATAAGATCACATAAACAATCAGAAGAGCAGGTTTCAAAAACTTTACACAGCAAGTTTGCAAAAACAGCGAGAAAAATGTCACCAAGGATTCATCACATAAATGGGAGGAATCAGAAAAAGAGCAATCCAATGTAGAAATTGTCAGAGGAGCCAGTGCAAAAACTGTCAAATTTTAAAAATATTATAGGGCAACAAAATAGCAAGCTCACAGCAGAAAAAGAGCAAATCAACACAAGATGAGAGAGCATTAAATGAACAAGTGAACACTAGAATCAGTCTAATGAGCTAAAGAGCACAAAAGGACAAATACAAAAATAATAGTGCATCAAATGTGCTAGTGTGCGCAAAAATAAATCTGATTAGATGACATAGGATTGTCCAACTTCACTAGCAAGGATTTCACCCTATGTATATAGTAATTTAGACTTTTGAGATGCTGTTTAATACTTGCTGTTTTCCAATTCCCCTTTTGAATCTTGCTCTTATAGACTTATGCTTGCTATAAAGGGATAGCATTTATTTTAAGAAACCTGAAGCATATTCTATTTGTATCGGTTCAGAAAGCATCTGACTTTCTTAAATGACATATTTGATTATTAAGAAAACTAGAAATACAATTTTTGGAGTATATGGAATACCGTATTTACTCAAGTACCACCCGCACCTTTTTTCTCAAATTTCAGAAGAAAAAAAGGGGTGCATGTCATAAGCGGGTACAAAATTTTTAAGAAGTTTTAGGAAGTTGTATATGTTAATTATACTAGATTAAAATTGAGAAATTTGTGACAAATTTACCCAGAAAAATTTTTTTAACTGAAAAATTTGAAAATTGATCAGATTTATGTTCCATTCACGTCTAAAGTCAAATTTTTTGTTTTTATTTTCAAAATGTTGTGGTTTTAGAGTCACTAAAAATGGGGTGCGCATCTTACTTGGGGATACAATTTTAGCCAAATTTTGAGCTGAAAAACCCCTGTGCGCACCTTACTCCAGGGCGCAGGGTACTCAAGTAAATACAGTATCCCCATTTTCCCCATTTTGTGGCTGTTGTTGAGGAGAAATGAGAAGAGCAACCTGATGAAGGTTTACTTGTGCATCAGCTGACAATGTGTGCAACCATTTCTTCCATTTCTTTGATTTTTTTCAGCCAATGAGGGTCCAGGAAATCTATTAGAATATTTTGGAATTTTCTGGTCAGATCACTTGACCAGACAATTCCAAGAAAAAAAAATTGCGTTAATTGTTTGGCAATTCCAGGTGGTATGTCCTGAACTCTTAAAGGACAATCTCCCCCTTTTTTCTTAGAACTGATTTGTGCATAAATCTGTGATGTGAATTTGTTTGATCAAATCAGGTGTTTGGATTCATTGTGTGTGTCAATTTTCTCTATTGGATTCATTGAATTCTTGATTTTCTTCACTGAAAATATTAAATGAATCATTAGGAATAAACTAGGAACATTACTGTATATTCAAGGTGACCCCGGCTTCAATATGTGTTCTCAGCATCAATAGTCTGATTGTCTGTGTTTTTATTTCCTTATTTTGAGAAACCAAGCTCACAACTGTGCAACCCACACAGATGCATGTACCCCATGATTTTAGTTCTTACTCCATTCATTCAAATTTTTTTATTGTCAAGCAATTCTTTTTATTTCTGTATGTTATAAGTTCACGGAATCAGGTATTCCTGCGCAACAAACCAGTTCAGGATTATAATTTTTCGACTGGGGCATGACGCAATAGGTTTACTTTCAGCTGGAGGCGAAATCTGTTGCTGTTATCAGCAGTGAGCAAGGAAGCAATCAACCTTTGTTATATGGGCTGCAAGCTCTGACTCAACAATTGGAAATGTCACTCAACTAATAGTGTAGCTCCTTCAAGTTGAAATACAATTAATTGTCAGACAACTGGTAAAACTCATTGGAGCTTTTCAAACAAGACATTTTCATGTTTTTCTTTGTCGACAATTTTCTCATTAGTTTACTTCTGAAATGACTATTTTTTAAATTCCATGTGCGTGAAATTTTGCTGGTGATTTAATGGGTATTATACTTTATACCTCTGTTGCAATCGCTACAAAAATGTACTTTGGAGTTCATTTCAGAAGTCAGAACACAAGAAACAGCCTGGGACAGGCTGGGAATCTTATGGATACGTTAAAAAAAAACTAAAGGTTCTTATTGAACTTGTGAAAAAAAAATTGAAACCAGGAACATATTTAAAAAAACATTCCGGAAGTTTCCTGTCTCAAAGATTTTACTGCAATTGTTATAGTCAAAAATCCCTGCTGGAGGCTTTCAGAGTATAGGAAGCATGGAAGAAATTTGCTGAAAAATTTAAGTAATCCTGGAAATTCCAAATATTCAACTTTCTGAAATTCACTACTGTTTCAATGCTCCATTTTTTCTCATTCACAAAGTATGCATTCCTTTGCAGACATACATTCAAAATATTATAAATTCGAAGTTTTTGAGTTTTGCGAAATTTTTGTTGCAATTGCACCAATACCTGTTTGCTGGCCAAAAAATAAAAAATAAATAATAAAAAAAAAGGAAACTGAGGTTCAAAATCCAATTCAGCAATAAATGACTTATTGAGCTCTCCCCTGCTTGCAGAAAACCCTCATTTAGTATATTTCTCCGAATTTGCCCCAAGGGAAAAATACGAAGAAAAAGTTGCGTGTTTCGACTGGCATTTCCCTTTTATTCTATTCTTCCATTTTTCTGATTTGTTTTCTTCCTTCAATCAACCCATAATCGTTTTACATTCCGCTCTAACGTGCTTCGTTTTCGTGTGGTTCTTGGCAAACTAATTTTCCGATCATATAATTTTTTATTTGCAAAATAAATAACGGGATTTTTGAAATTGCTGGCCTCAATTAAAAAGTTGGAATTTGTGTTTCTGCAATGCCCTGATGGTTTTGCCCTTTAGCATGGAACGAGGAAATCATTTTTCGCCTATTTTTTCGATTTTCAGGAGAATTAATTGCTAAAGAATTAAAAAAGAAAAAAATTATCATGGTCCCGTTTACGCTTTAACGCATAAAATTTCAGACTCGATCTGTTCGCAATAAACTTCTCGAATTTTGATCTTTCGAATTTTCGATGAATTGGTCAGATTATGAAAGTAGTATCATACGGTACTTATTTGAAAAATTGGCAGAACATTTTTCATTGTATCAGCAAAATAAGGAGGGGGGGGGGCAAATTGGAATTTTTCGTCATCTCATGTGAATCACGAGCAAGTTTTAAAATTACAGTATTGCCGATTGTATTTATATGCAACCGCAATCCATGCCCGAAAACCCGAGCATTTTTGGCTCGAAAATATATGCAAATATTGAAATCATGCATCAGAGGCCAAATTTAGAGGCAACTATTTTGAGCTCGCAAGCGTCAGTTTTCAAACGATTATTCCTCACTTTTCGGCTGTTTGCCAATTTTATTTTCAATATATTCGTTCATTACTGATTTATTGAGTACTTATTCTAATGTATGCCACAATAAAAACAGAAATACAAACGAAATGCAGTACGAAATAATAGAAATGTTCCACAAACCTGGATCTGAATATTCTCCCCCTTTATTTTTGGATCAAAACATAACCTTGCGTCCGTTTTCAATCAGTGGAATCAAGTTTGTCGCTTATTTTAACGAAGAAAAAAACCACAGAACCACAGAAACACAAATGGGATTACGCTAAAAATAGGCATGTAAATTAATATCCGAAGATTGAATTTATTTAATTTCATTACACTATTCGAGCATCAATAAAAGTCAAACTCGAAGCAGCTTTCTTCAGGCATCATATTTTCATAATTTGGGACAAAGAAGAAAAAAAAACAAGACTTGATTCCCAGAAAAGCAGAAATACAAAATAGAATGTATGCGAAAAATCACGCGCGAAGCAAAATCCAGATGTTTCATCTAAAAGCGTGGTTTTATTGGGCTCTGACCAGTCCAATAAAGATGTACACTAGCTAATTTTTGAATATTCAACATAGGATACCGAAAGAATCATTGCTTCGAGTTTACTTCATGATGAAAAACCGTTCAGAAAAAATTACTTAATTGAAGCACGCAAAATATAAGCACTGTATATATTCCTGCTGTTCAAGATTATACTGTATATTGCTTTCCTGAAAATGAAAGGTGGTGAAATCTCGCCCATTGGCCAACCCCACCGCAAAACTTGCAAAAAATGACTTTGGCAAAATGTCGAGATTTTTTTTCTGATGAACTGAAAACCGCGTATAATTAGACATTTATCCCCAGTTTTGAACGGTAAAAAAAATATATATAAGTATATAAATGACGTGACTCGGGGTTACGATTTTTCACGGCATACAGCAGAAGAAAAAGTTATTAATTTTCTCTCATTCTTGTTCAGTTTTGGCATAATGAGAAACCCAAGCGTGGTAAATGACTCTCGTTAGTCACATTGGCAGCCTTTTATAGGCAAGTGAGCCCAGTGCCAAAAGTTCAAGGTCTCCTCGTGCCCAAAATAACTCTTGTGCCGAGATTGTGCTACGTATACAGTAACTCAACGTCCTTCTCTCCTTTTTGGATGTTTTTGCGTTTGTTTTCTCTCTAAATAAGGCTTATAATTGTTTCAACAGTATATGAGGAATTTTCACACTGGCCTCGTTTTTCTCCCTGCTGTGTTCGCTTTCATTTGATTTCACTACTTTTTTGCCCTTCATGGAGCTAGGTTTCAATCAAGCAGCGCCTGTTTCTCTCTCCCCTGTGGTCTGGGTACGACGTAAAATATCCCAGGTACAAAATCCCACTTCTAAAAAAAAAAAGGAGCGTTCTTGAACAACTATAAGAAATGGTTGGATCATTTAAATCATTCAAGACATTTAAAAAGCAAAAATGATTGTGTCTGTCCAGTTTGCATCTAATTAAAAAAATATTCTAAAAATTTTCAACTGCAAAACATATTGAAGGTCAAATCAAGTTCAAATTACAGTAAAATTTGGTTAGAATGAAATCATTGCGACCAGGGAAACAGCTTTTTTGAAGCCAAAATTTGCATCAACAGTCCTTGAACACGCAACATATTTTTTTTACCAAAAATTGAAATAGTCCAAAACATTCTATGCATAAAAAATTTGGGCAAAATCAGAAATGGATTAAATTAATTTCAACACATAATTCTTTTGTATTTTGCACTGTCTTAGTATTACACATATTATCCCTTGGACGGCAGAGGGTTCTTTCCCATTGCAGGCCAAAATTGGATTATTTTTGTATGCTGTGGCATTTAAAGTTTTCTGAAGGTCAGAAAAGACCTTCCAGGTGGGCTGAGGCAAAGTCAGGAGTAATCCAAGAAAAGCCCATTGCTTAGCATAGGATTTTTTTCATTTTCCCACAAAATTTTTCTGTGAAAAAAGAAAAAAACATTGGATTTTCCCCCAACTTTGTCCTCAAATATTGCACCAATACCTGTTTGCTGGCCAAAAAATAAAAAATAAATAATAAAAAAAAAGGAAACTGAGGTTCAAAATCCAATTCAGCAATAAATGACTTATTGAGCTCTCCCCTGCTTGCAGAAAACCCTTATTTAGTATATTTCTCCGAATTTTCCCCAAGGGAAAAATACGAAGAAAAAGTTGCGTGTTTCGACTGGCATTTCCCTTTTATTCTATTCTTCCATTTTTCCGATTTTTTTTTCTTCCTTCAATCAACCCATAATCGTTTTACATTCCGCTCTAACGTGCTTCGTTTTCGTGTGGTTCTTGGCAAACTAATTTTCCGATCATATAATTTTTTGGTGCAAAATAAATAACGGGATTTTCGAAATTGCTGGACTCAATTAAAAAGTTGGAATTTGTGTTTTTGCAATGCCCTGATGGTTTTGCCCTTTAGCATGGAAGCTCCTTTAGTAAAAAGCGGATAAAAAAGCTAAAAGTCCTCTTAATTAACGATTTCTTAATTTTTTCTTTTTTTAATAGTACCAGGGCAAATGCGAAATTGCGTATTTTAAAGTCTGAGCTAGACAATGCAATAAACCTCTCGAATTTTGATCTTTCGAATTTTCGATGAATTGGTCAGATTATGAAAATAGTATCATACGGTACTTATTTGAAAAACTGGCAGAACATTTTTCATTGTATCAGCAAAATAAGGAGGGGGGGGGGGCAAATTGGAATTTTTCGTCATCTCATGTGAATCACGAGAAAGGTTTAAAATTACAGTATTGCCGATTGGATTTATATGCAAACGCAATCCATGCCCGAAAATCCGAGCATTTTTGGCTCGAAAATCTATGCAAATATTGAAATCATGCAAAGAAGCAAAATTTAGAGGCAACTATTTTGAGCTCGCAAGCGTCAGTTTTCAAACGATTATTCCTCACTTTTCGGCTGTTTGCCAATTTTGTTTTCAATATTTTGTTCATTACAGATTTATTGAGTACTTTTTCGAATGTATGCCACAATAAAAACAGAAATACAAACGAAATCCAGTACGAAATAATAGAAATGTTCCACAAACCTGGATCTGAATATTTTCCCCCTTTATTTTTGGATCAAAACATAACCTTGCGTCCGTTTTCAATCAGTGGAATCCAGTTTATCGCTTATTTTAACGAAGAAAAAAACCACAGAAATGCAAATGGGATCACGCTAAAAATAGGTATGTAAATTAATATCCGAAGATTGAATTTATTTAATTTCATCACATTATTCGAGCATCAATAAAAGTCAAACTCGAAGCAGCTTTCTTCATGCATCATATTTTTTTAATTTGGGACAAAGAAGAAAAAAAACAAGACTTGATTCCCAGAAAAGCAGAAATACAAAATAGAATGTATGCGAAAAATCACGCACGAAGCAAAATCCAGATGTTTCATCTAAACGCGTGGTTTTATTGTGCTCTAACCAGTCCAATAAAGATGTACACTAGCTAATTTTTGAATATTCAACATAGGATACCGAAAGAATCATTGCTTCGAGTTTACTTCATGATGAAAAACCGATCAGAAAAAATTACTTAATTGAAACACGCAAAATATAAGCACTGTATTCCTGCAGTTCAAGATTATACTGTATATTGCTTTCCTGAAAATGAAAGGTGGTGAAATCTCGCCCATTGGCCAACCCCACCGCAAAACTTGCACAAAACTGACTTTGGCAAAATGTCGAGATTTTTTTTTCTGATGAACTGAAAACCGCGTATAATTAGACTTTTATCCCCAGTTTTGAACGGTAAAAAAAATATACATGTAAATATATAAATGACGTGACTCGGGGTTACGATTTTTCACGGCATACAGAAGAAAAAGTTATTAATTTTCTCTCATTCTTGTTCAGTTTTGGCATAATGAGAAACTCAAGCGTGGTAAATGACTCTCGTTAGTCACATTGGCAGCCTTTTATAGGCAAGTGAGCCCAGTGCCAAAAGTTCAAGGTCTCCTCGTGCCCAAAATAACTCTTGTGCCGAGATTATGCTACGTATACAGTAACTCAACGTCCTTCTCTCCTTTTTGGATGTTTTTGCGTTTTTTTTCTCTCTAAATAATGCTTATAATTGTTTCAACAGTATATGAGGAATTTTCACACTGGCCTCGTTTTTCTCCCTGCTGTGTTCACTTTCATTTGATTTCACTATACTTGTTTGCCCTTCGTGGAGCTAGGTTTCAATAAAGCAGCGCCTGTTTCTCTCTCCCCTGTGGTCTGGGTACGAAGCAAAATATCCCAGGTACAAAATCCCACTTCTAAAAAAAAAAGGAGTGGTTGGACCACTTGAATCAGTCAAGACATTCAAAAAGCAAAAGTGATTGTGTATGTCCAGTTTGCATCTAATTAAAATAATATTTAAAAAATTTTCAACTGCAAAACATAATGTAGGTCAAATCAAGTTCAAATTACAGTAAAATTTGGATAGAATGAAACCATTGCGACCAGGGAAACAGCTTTTTTGAAGCCAAAATTTGCATCAACAGTCCTTGAACACGCAACATTTTTTTTTTTACCAAAAATTGAAATAGTACAAAACATTCTATGCATAAAAAATTTGGGCAAAATCAGAATTGGATTAAATTAATTTCAACACATAATTCTTTTGTATTTTGCACTGTCTTAGTATTACACATATTATCCCTTGGATGGCAGAGGGTTCTTTGCCATTGCAGGCCAAAATTGGATTATTTTCGTATGCTGTAGCATTTAAAGTTTTCTGAAGGTCAGAAAAGACCTTCCAGGTGGGCTGAGGCAAAGTCAGGAGTAATCCAAGAAAAGCCCATTGCTTAGCATAGCATTTTTTTCATTTTCCCACATAATTTATCTGTGCAAAAAGAAAAAAACATTGGATTTTCCCCCAACTTTGTCCTCAAATCCCTGTTGCCTTTTTTTATTTTCTGCCCTGAGGTGTAACAAAATTTTGCAAAAATAGTCCGACTTTGCCGCCCAAGGGTTAAAATCTATAATCTTGATACTTTTGAATTTTAAAAATTGTCAAAAGAACCAGTGAACCCTCATTTATCCATTTGAAAATGTTGAAAGAGTGGACATACCAAAACTTGCATGAAAATGTATTTTGCAAAGATTGGTGAATTCAATATTTCAAAAATGGAATGCTGTTGTCCCAAGTGTTGAAATTGTCCTGATTGGATGTTTTGATACAGCATATCTAAGAAATGTCCCATTGAAGTATTGAATATCCCAGCAGCCTTCTATTGAGACATTTTGTAGAAAAAAATCAAAGCATTATTTTTGTGTAACCATTTTCAGCTTGTTTCTTGACTAATTGGTTTTTGTGCAAGAAGGTGGAAAATATATATAGTTTGAAAATGATCCACTCTGGACAAGTAACGAAAAATTTTCAGCTTTTCTTTTCTTTCAACCATTGGATAATGATGGGATGATTTCCATTGCATGGCAGAGCAGGATATTTTTGCAGGCTTGTGCATTTTGGTTTGACTGAAGGTCACCAAAAGGCAGCCTTGGTTGGATAGCAGAAGGTGAGAAAAATCAGGGAAACTTGAAGCTATGGTTATTTGAACCCCTGCAATACTAATCCTATAGCAGGAATGCTGGAAAAATGCCACCCAGCAGGGAATATTCTAATTTTTAGCAAAACTTTTCTGAGGAAATATTAAAAAATCAAGATTTGTTCAGACTTTGGCTCTCCCAACCCCATGATTTTTTTGAATGAATGAATGTATATAGGAAGTTACATCCGAACCTCTTCCCCACCATACCCAAATCCATTCAAAGACATTCAATCACTTCAAAGTGGGAAACAGAGAAATTAGATGCAAATGGATAACAAAAATAAAAGAATAATACATGCAACAAAATACAACTGAAGGACTGATATGTATACATACACCCCTTCTTTCCTTGACATTACAAACAAAATATCAGTGACAAGAATTGCTGCATAAGCCAGAATTGAAGCAATTGCAGCAGTTAATGAACCCAATTTAATCTTTAAAAATTGAAAGATTTTTTCATGCTGCATGACACCAAATTTTGCAAGTATTTCCCTGGCCCACTGCAGGAGGGTTAAGGAAACACACCCCCTGTGTGATTTTTTCTCCACAGCACTTTTTGTCAGGGAACCTTTCGGGTAAGTATTTTATTTTATTTTATTTAGATTCTTATATTTCATCCAAGCGCGTGAACTTGAGGGACCAATTTTCCCCAAGCCGAAGCGTGACTAGCAATGACCCTACAGGAGGGTAAGTTGAGGTCAAGCCCACGCCTCGAGGCATTCAAATGCGCTGGGGCATGAAGAATTCTGCTGCCCCCCTGCCTGGGTTTGAAACTCGAAACCCTGGCCTGTATAGTTATTTACGGAACTGGATATATTCGCTGATTTTTTCCGGGTTCGATAAAATATATGTGGAGGCATCCTTCTTCCCGAGTTTCCGTGGGACTATAAATCTCATCCAAGAGGGAAAAATTAGGAAGGAAGGGCTTTGTCTAATAGGAACCCTTTTGTAAGGCGTCGTCTAAAACGTAATATTTAGATCTAATGATTTGGACGCTATCCTAATTTACGATGCGCTTTACCCGGTGTTTTTATCCTACCTAAACATATGTGCAATTTCTGATGAATGGTTGCTGTCATTTATAATTCCAAAAAGGTATGCAGCAGTGAAACTCAACTGTCCTCCAATTTTGTCGAAATTGACCCGTTTGACTTCTTCAAAAATTTTAAGCTCCTGTGACACACATTTTGAAAAAAAAATTCTGGGCCCATCTTGAAAGGGTTAAGAAAGCATAGAATGATAGAAAGCATTGCATTGCATATACAGTGAGACCACCACATGTGGGCACCTTGACATGTGGACAATTCAACATAGGGACACTTATTTTCCCATAAAAAATTAATAAAATAGGCCCAACATGCGGACACTGACCCAACATAGGGACCTTTTTTTATAAAATTGCAAATATATTTCAGGCCAAATTACAAGAAACAGATACTTCCAACACTAAAATTGATGTAAGAAAAGTTTTTGGGTATTTCTCTCACCAATTTACCATCCATTTAGCTAATTAAATAAAAAATTACCTCCAGCATAGAAGGACTTCCTTCTCTCTTTTTGACTTGAATGTTATTTTCACAGAGAATGCCAACATTTCTATGTACTGTTTAGAGGTATTGTCAGTATTCAATTCCCCAAATGTCCATATTGCGTTGAAATATATTGATTGGAAGCAGTTTAAATTGGGAGAAAATTTTCATTTCCATGGAATTATGGTGAGTATTTTGTACAGGAAACACCAATTAAAAAGTATGTAATGTAAGTCTAAGAGAAAATGAGACTCAACTTATAGGGACATTTCAATTTTAGAACGATCTTGATGCACCAATCACTTCCGCATCTCGGGGTCTCACTGTATTCACAGTAGTTCATCAATCTTTTGGGGCTATTGCATTTCATTTTTTTTAATGCATGTCTGTACGTTTTGTCACAGGTTTTTTGCTCGCGTCGATTTTTTTTTATTGCTTGTAACGTAGTCTGCTTTTGTCTCTTTCTTATAGATTTATTCGTTGTCGTGCAAAAGTCGGGAGCTAACACACACAAACGATTATACAGGTTGTTTACAAGGCGGAAAGAGCTGATCAGGATTGACTGCGTTTAAGACACTGACATAAAAGGAAAGCTAATCTTCATTTGCTCATTCATTCGTTCATTCTGGGCTCCGCAAACGGGATTGAGTTCCAACAGAAAAGCTTTATTCGGGTCACGAAAAAACCCGGCCCCGCAATCAATCCCCTTTCGCCCGACCCACAGGAGAGAGGGAAAAATTTAAGTGCGGCCCACTTGAACCAGGGATTCAGAGGGGGGGGGGGGGGGGGTTATGCAACAACAATGCTCATATGAAGTTGTGTGACGACCAGATGGTCCCCATAATGGGAAGGGTCTTTTTAATTTAGCAGAAGTAATGAAAACAATGTCTTTTTTTGCGCAGATTGGCGATTTTTTTTCAAATTCCAAAACAGCTTGGTTTTTTTTTTAAATTCGAGCCATTTTTGGGTTTCTGCTGAAAATCCAACTGTTGAAGTATAATTCAACTTTGATAAGTTAACCCTTCTGTAAGGCATTGCAAGGATTTATTTGCACAATTTCAAATTGAAAAACCTAGTGTGATGAGAAAAACCAAAGTCCAGCTTTAGGGGTTTATTTCAAATGAAGAGACGTCTCTTTTTTTTGGAACTTTTTATTAAATTAGGTGAGGTTTGAAGTTAAAATAAAAAATTTCGTCAGTTAAGTGTGTTGGAAGTATGACCTTAGCAAATTTTTTTATTCCTTGGCTATGTTTCAATTTTTAATGTCTGTTTTGAGGGTTTGAATTTGTGCAGAAATGTTTCATTGACTCATTGTTCCCTTGTGCTGTTTTCAGTTTTCCTTGAGAATTGTGTTATTCATTTGCTATCCAATCAGAATGATTTATAAAATAATAAATCATTCTTTAAACACTAAAATCATACATTCAAGGTGTACCCCTGAATGTATGCTTTTTACTGCAAAGCTGCAGATTGCTGGTGTTATGTATTTCCACTGTGCCATTATCACCTGATCTTTTGTTTGGTTCCATTAGCAAGCCCTTGGGCAGCAGTGGATCCTTTTCTATTGAGCAGTGGTGCTGGGATTTTTTTGCATGCATGTAAATTTTGGCTTGACTTAAGGTCACCAAGATGCAGCTTTGGCTGTGCTGTAGACAAAGTTGTGAAAAATCTGGGAAATGGAAAGACATTGTTCTGAAGATCCCTCAATGTTGATCCTATTGTAATGGGCTGACTAGATGTTGCCTGCCACACACCATGGAAAACCACAATGCACAAAGGTACAAGCATGGTGCACTATGGTACAACAGCATAATGTTTGTAAAGACTGTTCTTTTGAAAGGTGGTTCACTTAGTAGTGAACCACTTTTCTTAGTAGTACTTAATATTTGTGTCTTTTACACTTATTAAAATGTGTGGAACCACCTTAGAAGGTGGTTCTAGGACCAAGACCTAGGAATCAACACAACCAGGAATCCTCATTCAAAGCTTTACCCTCATGATTGGGGAAATTGGTGCACACTGGGGATATGTTTGTAATTCTACGCAGTGACCCTGCTGTGCACCTGAAGTGTACCAAAGTTCTTCTGTTGCACACGCATATCCCTAATGTGCACCAATTTTGTGTTCACACCAGGATTACTCAGGGTCACATTTGTAAACAAATAAGTTACATCAAGGTTACAGTTGGTGCATTTGTGTGATACTCCTGTTATGTCATATTTGTGCACCAAGTGTTGCCCAGAAATGGTAGCAAAATTTCCTCTACAGGAGTGCACACTTGTAAATCCAGAATATCCCATATGCACCAGTTGTGACCTTGGCGTACACCTACTGTGGGGTCACAGCAAAAATAGCTCCCTGCTTGGGAGCTGCTGTGAACAGGACCTGCAATTTGCGTGAACTCGTGAAACTGAACTTGTGCAAATACAGACTGATTGAAAAGCTGTTGTACTGACTCCTCACACTGCAAATGGCCAGTAGTGCATTCCAAATTCATTTATAACCTCAAATCAATTCTTTGCTGGTGAGGTCTTTGGGACCCACCACACCTATGGCAGGAATATAAAAAATTTCATCCAACAGTAATTTTTAAAAACATTTTTTAATGAAAATATCTCTGAAGGAATGCAAAAAGAATCAGGATTCTTCCCATCTTTGGCTATTCCAATCATTTTGGTTTTCTCAATTTTTTCACTTATTGTAGCACGCTTATTTTTTTATAAATCCCCACCCTTCCGCCCAACCCAACTTTTTCTGGTTGTTCACAGTGTTTAAGTACTAACTACTCTAAAACTCTGAGAGATAGATATCTAACAGACGTTATAAAGTAAGTACTGGAGATGGAAGTTTATAAACTTCGGGAGGTGGAGAATTTCTCATATGATCAATGAGCACTTGAAAAGTAAATCACGGTATTCATAAGCCACCAAAAGCTTGCTGCCACCTTGAGATTCCCTCGTTCCAGTGCTTGCACACCCAACTACTAAAAGTTCTGAAGCCGTTACTGAGCAAAAATGTGAATGAAAACCCCTTGAAACCCCGGCCTGAAGTGAAGAACTTGACGAGAGTCTCGCCTGAATAAGTGAACAGAAGGTACATAAAAGAAAGGCTTCTCGATAGCGTCATGTTCGGTTCCTTTTGTACTATATTAGGCAATAATTCTTTAAAGAAAGATTGTTGAAACGTCAATTTTTACAATATTTTTTCTCACTCACGCCTCTAATACTTCTACACCAAATCGCCTATACTGTAACTTTAAATCCAGGTCAGGTGTTTGGATGAGAAGCATGCAAAAGTGTTGACCAAAATTTCCCAGTGTACAATTCATTCAATTCGTCGAAAACTGTTTGCTAAAATTGTTTAAAAAATCACTTTACGTCAAAAATGTAAAAGCGTCACGCTTTACATTTTTTTTCTTTCGAAAAGACAATTCTCCGGAATATTGCTCAAGAATTCCTCAAGCCCACACCTGCCAAATACGTTGAAATTTTGCCGATGCGGATTTACAGTATTCTCATTTTCAGGGATTTATAGATTTGAATTTTCAAAGTGAAGAAAAAAAGGAAATATGGTTCATTCGTATCTTTAAAAATTTTTGCTTGGATTATAAAAATCCAATTTGCATTTAAAATGCGGAATGTCGTGCCCGACATTTTTTTTCACTGAAAAGATAATTCTCAAAAGTAATGCACAAGAATTTCTTAAGACCCACCTGCCAAATGCGTCCACATTTGGCAGGAGTTTAATTTTTAAAGTTCCAAGTGAAGAAATAATTGAAATGGCCCGAACTTTTGACCCGAAATTGCATAATGTTAATAAAGCGAAAGCTAATTCCTCTCGAAATGTTAATTTTCACACAAAAGAGAAAGGGGGAAAAAACCATTGGTGCATTCATTGGATCATACATGCCACAAGTTTCTGCGAAATTTCTCAATCACAAGCACAGACGAAATTAAAAGAAATGTTTTCTAGTAATATGACTCATGAATAACTCGAGAATTTCACAGGAAACCCCGAACGCCAAAAAACCCGGATCTTGCCAAATTTTTCTCCGTTATACCCAGATGCAGCATTTCTTAGAACTGCGGATTTTTTGCGTGCGTGTGAAAATTTCCGCCGAAGTCCCGCTGATTCACAAATGATTCCGGCAGCAACAACAAAATTGCGCAATCTTTCACGTCGACCGATTTTATTCTCGGGGGTTTTGAAATATTTTGGTGCACTTATTCAGGATCAGTTTCAAAAATCTTGCGGCAAACCAAATAGAGTTCACTTCAATTCCGTAAAAAAAAAAAATCGCACAGGATTTGGAAAAGAGTCGTTTAGCTTAACCGACAAATAATTTCGAAGTTTTAAATTTTCATCTCGCTACAATCGTAGGGAAATATAACTGCTTCAAAGGTATCCAAGAAATTAAATGAGCCAATTTTCTCGTTCCACATTTCACCATTCAAAATTGCTTGGAACAGTGGAAAAAACCATTGCCTAAAAAATGAAATAAAAATTGCTCGCCCTCAGACAATTTTCACGATCAAGAACTGGACAATGTCATAACCCACGGACAAGTCTCATTGAAAAACAGAAACAAAAACAAAAAAGAAACCGACCCTGAAAGTCAGCTCGTAAAAATTCATTCTGACCACACACACGCGTATAATTTGCTCCTTCAAAGAAATTACACAGAGCCCGCTTCAAAACAGTGTGTATTTAAAAAAAGACAGGAGTTCTTCACCCGTGTTTTTCCTGCCTTGACGGAAAAAAAATGGTTTGCTCTTGGCCCAGTTTTCATTCTTGTTTTCGTTACTTTTTGTTTTTTTAAGGATAGAAATTACCGATTTCCGCACTCTGCAACATCCAGCCCCTCAGGGGACCAGACGGATGTGACTCAACACCCAGCTTTCCTGGGACTTTACGCTTCACAGCATCTTCATTCACAATGGAAGTGAGCAAAGAAAATTATGTTGACCAGGAAAACTTCAATTTTCAAATTCTTCACTAAGATGAATGAGGCACTGTATTAAGAAGGCTGATTAAAAATATGGTATGTTGCGAAAAGAACTATAATGGAACCGTTAGGAATTGGCATGATATAAAGATATTTGCGCAAGCATCATTTGATTATTCTGGGCATTTGAAAAGAAAAAAATTAGGTGTAGTGTAGGGGAACCTCTTAAAGGTTCCTTCAAAGACCAGTGAAGGTCAATTATTCTTGTTAACCTGATGATCTTCTGGAACAAGAGGTGATTAACTTACTCTAAACCAAAAAGAGAGAATAAACTCATAATCCCAATTACTGGTAGCAGTGGTTCCCTTTCAAGTAACCCACCCCAACTCTTAACCATAATCCCAATTACTTAGGATATTTGACCTATGTGACTTATTTCTATCAAAGGTTCTCCTCAACCAATAGAAAATCACTTCAAAAAAATTGAAGAAAAATTTCCTAAGGGTTTTAAATTAACCCTTGCGTGGCAAAGTTGCCATATTTTTTCAAGATTTTGTGCCACTGAGCAGTGGAGAATTCTGGCCCATTCAAAAGGAAATGTTAATCAAGATATTTGAAAGGGTGACTTATTTCAATCAATTAAGGTCCTCCTCAACCAAAAAAATCACTCAAACAAAATTAAAGCACAATTTCCCAAGGGGTTTAAATTGACCCTTGTGTTTCAAAGTAGTGATATTTTCTGCAAAATTTTGTGCCACTGAGCACTGGTGATGAAAAAATCTAAATTTTGTGGACCTATAAGTCTGGAAAATGCGCAACATCTTTAAAAAATACAGTACACTGTAGAAACATTTTAATGAAAAATAAAATGAATCCCTCACTGGGTGGTATTTTTTTCTGCATCCCTGGCATGAGATTTGCATTGTAGGTTCCAGAAAACAATAGAAAATTTGCCTCCCTCATTTTTCCTGACTTAGCTCTTCTGAACCTGGGAGAATTTCAGTGACCCTGGTGTGCTAGAATAGGCACAAAAGGCAGCGCGGAATTTGAAATAAAACACTGCAATCAGGTGTGGGGTTCACCTGGGGATCTTGTTTTCAAGATCCCAAAGAATAAGATGAAATGTATTTCGTTTTAAACCCCAAAGATCACAATCACAGCAAAGATAATCACACAATCAAAATCAACTAAACTGGACAATCTCTCTTCCAGTACTGATCTGGAGCTTCCCATGGAAATGGCAGCAAGTTGAGGCTATGGAAAACCTGAGAAAGGTCTCAAATGTTTGAGATTAATTGAGCATATAGACTTATGGTACTTTTACGTACCGAATTATTCCGCCACACCTGGCTCACACTGAAATGTGCTACCCAAAAAAAGTATGCTTCTGATGCACAATGCAAAGCAACCTTCCAATGTCCATGGGTTAACCATTTCAAAGTGTTTTAAATCATTGTTCCCCAAAAACCCATGGTCCACAGATTGATACAAGTCCACAGACGTTTTTCCTGGTCTGTAAGAAAAATTCTACAGCACAATGAATTGATCAAAAGTATCTATGAAGTTTGTTATCTGTATCTGAAATTTTGGAGATTATGGCAATTGAACTTACGTGAAGGAATTAAAACATTGGCTTTTCCCCTAATAACACTTCAGACTACTTTTAACCAGCTGAAATAAATTACTGTACTTTAATTTCTCCTTCTGAGAAACCTTTCTTCAAGCCTACCTTGCATTACTTTGAAATTCAACTTTAACCGTGTTGATTGAGCAACAAGGTTAAAATTATATGTAACTTGGCTTGGCTGCAGAAAATGTTTTGCAAATTTGCCAGTCTGCAAACAAAGCACTTGTCTGTTGGCCCAACAAGGTCAAAGAACTCTGTTCTAAGTTAACTAGGGACAAATTGGCTACAGAATAATGTCAAGAATATGAAGTTTGTATGAACTACTTTCCTATTTCAATAAGATAAAAGGGGGAATATGGGGGCAAGGTTATAACTAAGCTTTATTGTCAAGGATTTCCAGAAAATGAGCCAATTCACAATATTCATGAAGGAAATTCATTGAAAATCAGGAAAGGTGTTCAAAGAATGCTTGTGTGGAGTTGAAAATTTTCAGTCTTGAAATAACTCTTGATTGCACTTGGATGCAAATCATTCAATATGTATTTAATTATTTGTGTTTCCCAGGATAGCGGGCTGGTTTATTGAAGAGAATCTGAGGCAGTTTTCCAAAATTATTTCCTTTCCTCACTCCAACCAGAAACTGAACAGAACTTTTTTTGTTGCACACCCTTCAAACTGCAAACCACTGAGAAAACAGTCGAACCGTTCAGGATTGACCTCAACTCCTCTTTCATAAAAACTACCCCGATCCATGCTGCCCATCAAGTTAAGCATCTCTATTTACAAAATGCCAAAGATCTCAAAAAAGGGGCGCAAATAACACGAGTAATTTCCCGATTTTTCGTTATTAAAAAAAAAGAGTGCGGAGGTCGTTAGCGAAACTCACAGGCACGATTGATAGCGTGCCAAGGGGGGAAGGTTAGGGCAAAAGAGAGTGACTCAATCAACACGGTTTCGGAAATAATGAATGACTGCGTTTGGCCTTGGATTCTTGCTTTATTTTATTTTTGTTTCTGTGCTCAAATTGCATTTTTTTCGCGGCTTGCAGCCCGTGATGAACTTTTGCACGGGTCCGAGCAATGAGCGATGGCACGCGTGACCGGTTGGCATTTCCCGCACGCCCCCAGTTCATCACTTGGACTTTTGATTGCAGTCAAAAAGAAAAGAAAAAATGAAGAAGAACGAAAAAGTTAATGATCCCAACTTTGACCAGAACCGTGATTAAAAGTCACTTCAAAAACCCGCACGCGTCCACCGATTTGGCGCGGAATCCACTCCGAAAAAGACAGACGTCTTCACCAACATCTGGAACCAATTTGGGAAACGGATTCCTGAAAATGAAATGCCAAATTTTTGCGTTCGCGCCATCGTTTTATTTGTATCGAGATTTTTCTATTACAGTGAGACCCCCACGTGCGGACACCTCGACATGGGGACAATTCAACTTAGGGACATTTATTTTTGAATAAAAAATCATTAAAATGGCCCAACATACGGACACTAACTCGACATGAGGACATTGCAAGATAAAATTACCAATACATTTTTTTAAAATTGACTTTCATTAGGCTTAATTGCAAGAAAGAGATATTTCCAACTCTAAGATGTTTCCCATTACTTTCCCATCCATTCAGCTGATTTAAGAAAATTACCCATGGTACAGAGGAACTTCCTTCTCTTTTTGTGACTTGGATGCTATGTTTACAGATGCCAAAATTTCAATGGACTGGACTGTGGTATACTATTCCATGCTCCAAATTTCCTTATTGGTTTGAAAAGATATTCACTGAATCAAATTCAAGTGGCAAACAAATTTTTTTTCATGGAATTCTGGAGAATATTTCTCACATAAAACACCAATTAAAAATTGTATAATGTAAGTCTATGGGAAAACAAGACTCAACTTATGGACAATTCAACTTAGGAACACTCTTGATGCACCAATTATGTCTGCATCTGGGGATTATAACAATGTTTTGATGGGGAAACTTTCATTGAAGGGTATTCAATTTCAGCAAGTTTTTGAATAAAAAATGAAACCTCATATGAGGCGAAAATTATTTATATCCTCAAAATTAGTCGAAGAATCCTTAAAAAAATCCCTCCATTTAAATGTGCAATAAGCATGCTTCAATGTGCCATAATCATAGTATTTGAATCTGGATCAAATGCTAAATAATGTGCTCTAGAGAAAATGAACTGCGATTTTGTAGGCGTGATTTTAGAATTTTCAAAGCCAGAGTTTCAAGAAAAAGGAAAATCAAACAGAATTAAATCCAACAGTTCTTCAATGAAATTTCGAATTTCTATGCAGAAAAAAGGCTTAAAGTGTTTGGGAACCCGGATTAAAAATACTTCAAAAACCACTCAAACCAGTATTACTCATACAATTTCCAAGATTTCTGGTTCATTGGACCAAAAAAACTCAAAAATTACTAATTACAAACTTTAAAAATTATGCTGAATAAAAAAACATTACATCAAGTTGTACAGTTTTATCAAGAGAAGGAATTATTCAAGCTGTACACCTTGTCAAATATTAAATGCAGAAGTACTTGATTAAATTATAAAATTATAGTGACAAGAAATTGAGACAGAACTGATGAGTCAGAAATCAGATGATGGTTTTCTGAGGAAAAGAAAATGAATTCAACACAGCAATTGGCCGGTGTGCAAACCAACCAGGGATTCTCTCCCAAAAAGTGCAAGCCTTTGTTAAACAGTTCAGCAAAAAATTTGATCACAAGTACAAGAAATATTCACAACAGTGAGAACAGCAAACACGTACAACAGTTTTCCACAAATTTAGATTTTTCTGTAGAGTACGAGATTCACAATGCAACAAAATGCTTTGACTCTAGAATTTGGACTGTGTTTTGCTCAAGAAATCAGGGGGTTTTCATGCTAAAAATTGGGGGAGAGGAGGAGTAGTACCTGCAGAATGTCCCAGAAGTTGGGCAACAAAAAGTTGAAAACACCAGGTGCTGGTGTTTTTCGACTCAGGATATTTAGTAGTTTGAAAGATATAATTTGGTGTACCTGTTTTCCCAAGAACCGGGTGTTTCTTTTAGCTTGTAAATTTTGCAAGGCTGTGCAAATTTTGAGGACAAGGATAAATTACTTTAGAGTTACTTCTTGAAAACACTTGATGTTGGGCGGGTTGTGTTTCTTGGATGACAAATGGTTCTCAGAACCGAAAGAAGGGAAAAAACATAGCCAGCAGCTGGCAAAATCTGGACCCCCTTTTTACAAGTAGGAAAAACGGGGGTTGTATGATCCCTGGTTGAGAGGAAAGGATCAATTACTTGCAAAAAGAGATTGTTCTTAAAATGTTTGCAATCTTTTTATCTTGCCGCCCCATCAAGGGGATTATTTTGCAGTTTTAGGCGCGTCCCGCAACGCACGGATTAAATTTCAAACTCGTACTTTTTGTTGCCTTTTTCAGGGATTTCATGACTGCCGCCAAAGTTGGCGGAAAAATTCCGCACAAAAGTTACAGGTGACTTGAATGCCGTAGAAAACTTGAGGCAATTTCCCGGTAATAATTTTTAAAAAATTGACTACTTAGCACGTTATTCTTCATACAAGTAAGATTGTGACTTTGGGGAAAGTTTTCAGAGGCATCGGAGCAAACGTATTTATTAATTTGTTCAACTTTCAACTCAATTTCAAAAATGACTGCAAAATCTGCAGTTAATCCACTATAATAACGTCCTGCTCGGAAATTTTCTTTTCAGTGAGGCGTGGATTTTCGAAATAAGGACGAAAACTGATCGGAAATCATTACATAAAATCCGGAATGCAACTTTTTCCATCAAAATTTCTCATCCGTTATGAATAATTTGCGATGTGAAAAATGCAACAACGGGATTTGCTGGCTAACGTTTCTCTCCCTGATCTTTTGAAAATGTATATTGTCTTGTTCAGCTGGAAAACTAAAATAAAATTATTGTCTCATCAGCTTCTTGTTAATTTCGATAAACGGGAATTGCTGTAATTAAAAATACCGTTTCCACCGGAAATTCCTGAAAAGAGTAAAAAAAAAACCTAAAAGCTTGATATTCATCCCGAGAGAAATTAACAGTACAGTAACTGTCAGGAATGATTTTAATAGAAAATAAATTTGAATAAGTTCAGAAATGAATGTGACAAAGAATTTGGTCAGGCTGCAATTGACCGGGTTGATGTTTCATCCAATACTTAAGGTTGTTGTAATTTGTACAAACACAATATTTGCAAAATTGCTGGAGTGT
This sequence comes from Notodromas monacha, assembly GCA_905338405.1. Lineage (NCBI taxonomy): Eukaryota > Metazoa > Arthropoda > Ostracoda > Podocopida > Cyprididae > Notodromas > Notodromas monacha. The sequence goes on from CAJPEX010001885.1 coordinate 43,059, forward strand.
CTCATACAAGAGCTCAGGAAGAAGTGAAGTTTTAGATGAAGTAGGAAAACAGGAAAACTATCCTTTGAGGATAAATAAGTTTTTTGGACTTCCAGAAATTTGGCAATGAGAATAACCTTGGAGGTTTTTGGGAAAAATGGGGGTGTCAACCAGAGTTTTTCCCAGTTTTCAGGAAGATGTATGAGGACAAGTTTTTCTGAGAATTTGGATTCTTCAGTTTAGTATTTATAAGCGTAACAAATTATGTTCTACCGTTTATTTGTGCAACAGTCGCTTCATTCAGTAGTGAGGAATTTTACAATCCTTCTTACAATACTGCTTGAAAAATGAATGAAAAATCTGAATCATACGATTTAATCCCGTTGAATGCAATTTAACCTTGACCAAGGAATATCTAATCTAATCATCACTGGCCCACCACTGCGGGGCTATAATTTAAAGTGCAGCATTTCTTCCGTGTCAGATCAAGATATGAACAACCTTCGAGATACTTTGAAACGATTGGTTATTTGATTGTTGAATAAACATGAGCACTAAGTTTCTTAATCCATTTCAATGCTTTGAAATGCAAGAACTCAGATTCATTCATTATCATTCATTGCCAAACAAGTGGGAAGAATAATTTATTCCCCTAACTCGAGATTTCAGGAGATTATTTAAAGCAGAAATTAATTTTCTGAAAAACGTGATCAATTTTTAGATGATTTATTTCGATTTCGATTGCGAGTGATTCATTTGAATTACAGAAGATTTTCTTAGATTTTCCGGACACAAAATTGAACATTGCGACTTTCAAAAAAGTTCAACTTCCATCCAGACCGAACTTGAAATAATTCGCAATCGCGGTACTTGCAAAATAAAATTCTCCGCATTTTTTTGCCGCTACAAATTTTATATCTCAGTTATCATTTTTTTGGCTTAGCAAAGGGACAAGTCAAGGAATGCACTGCAAAAATTTTGCAACAGATAATGACTCGGATCAGACCAGGTCGTAAAAGTCGGGAGTCCAAAAAAAAATTCGGGGACGTGCGCCGTAGAACGTTCGCCACACCCTGAAGAAATCTGCATCTTATTTTCGCGATTTTTAGTGCCGAAGGCAGCGCTTTCCATTAAAAATGCAAAAATCGATGCATGGCATTTTTTTCTAGCCACACATGTACTTGAAATGTGCATTTTCGAAAAACCGGAGTGCGTTTCTGGATTATTGCCTCTGACCGCTGAAAAAAAAGGAATTTCCTAATCGTTCATTTCGCAAGAAAAAATCACTGTCAAACAAAATTCAAATCTCGAGCCTTGAAATCTGAAGACAGATCTTGAATATGCTGATTTCTGTGACAGTCATGAATCTTTGGCGAAAAAAAAGGAATAGAAAAAAATTGAAGATTTCCAAAATTTTCTTCTCAATTTTTAATACAAAATATTTTGATCTTCATTTGTTGCGATTTTCAGAAACCGGTGTTGAAAAACATCTCATATTTTGGCTCAACCATGACGGAGAAAACACTGTAAAATAAAAATCCATTTTTAAACACTATCATAGGCAAAAAAAATCGCAAGAATTTTTCAGAGCCTTTTTAAGAAAAAAAATTGCTAGAGAGTTGGTTTGTATTAAATTGGCGGATATTTCTTTGCAAATTGGCAGCATATGGGTTTCAGAGATGAACAAAGGTGAACTTTTAGATAAGTAAACATTTGAGAAAATATGACTTTTTGATGCCTTGGTGGCCCATTTCTTTGCCATTTACAGTCTATTTTGTTTTTTATTTATCAATTTATTTATAAATACAGTATAGTCAACCCCCACACAATGGACTTATTTCATACAACAGACTAGTCTGTTATGTAAAATATCTGGAATGCTGGGCATTAGAGAAGAAGATGCTCTGGTGATGCAGTAGCCAGCATATTTACACTGCAGGAATTTCACCACTTAGAATTTTTTTGAGAATTCCAAGCATATGAAAATACCCTTTTTTAAACAACCTCCTAAAAAAAATTTCATTTGAACCAAAACATACTGGTGAAAATCAGTGATATGCCTATTATATATATGTTTCCGCATAAAAAATGATTGCGCAATTCGGCCAAAAGTACTGGCATCTATGCCCTGCTGGTGCCAATCAAAAATGCAAATCACGATGAATTACGAGCTGACATCATCAGCACCTGCGTGGAATTCCGCACCTGTCCAGTTTCGAATTCCTTCCTCCATGGCCCAAGGCCAAGGTCCCATTCACGTCACCAGGTAGTCTTGATTGATCATGTAGCTTGAAAGCATGATTACTATGAAATGCCTGCTCAAATGCCCACATCCTGCTCAGTTTCTTTGCCTTCAGCACGTGATTACCTGCGATCTTAACAAATCTTCCCGAGGTTTTTCTCAGCTCGCTTTTTAAACAGTACCTCAAATTAAACGAAAGTGACGATATTTTTCCTTGATGTCAAAATTAATAGTAATAAAAAAACTAGGAAAATTGAAAAAATTAGGAAACTAGAACCGTTTTAAAGAGAATAAGAAGAGCATTTGATTCATCTAAAAGCAAAGAACAGGGCTATTTTTCCCTCAAACCCAAACATTTTTCTTCTCTCCTAAAAATATTTGATACTTTGCGTTATTATGTATGTTATATTCTGTATTTTAACGAGAACATCTCTGCAAAAAAATTAATTGATCCAAAGCATTTGAAGCAAAAGCTAAGAAAATTTTCCTCAATGTAAAAAAATAATTTTTTCCTCAACAAAAACCTTTAAATACTTGAGGACCACCGATGTGACCGTTATGAAGAGAATGTTGCTTATTTATAGCAGACCATTTGATTTATTCAAGAGCAAAAAGTGATGATGCCAAAAACTATTATTCACTCTGTTATAAAGAGAATATCGCTGTAAAAGAGAGTTTCATTCGAAACATATAAAAGCAAAGGCGACGATATTTTCTTCATCAGGAAGAATTATTTCATCTTTAAAATACTGCCTTGACACCAAAAATTTGGCAGTTATATGAAGAGAATAGCTCTGCAAAAGAGCGATTGATGTGAGCCATTTAAAATGAAAACGGCGATATTTTTCTTTGATCAAAACATTTATCATCTCTCAAAAAAAAATCTCGATAAAACTCTGGCACCAGAAATATGACCGTCAAAACGAGAACATTGCTTCAGAAAAGCTATTGATCCATCTAAAAAAAAAAGCCGGATGAAGCCAGTGTTCGGGTGTAAATCAGAAAAAAATAAATGAACAAGAAAAATTAAAATTCCATGCGTCGGAATTTTTTGCCATTTATCCTCTCGACAATTTTCGGTGAAAAGGAAATTTTATGAGCTTTCTGCTGCGCCCGATTCTTTTCAGTGACTTGGCGGAATTTTACGGCATAAAAAAGGGCTTGAACTAATTTTCGGAGTTGCTCAATCAAGGAACAAGCATTAAAATACGATTATGTGCTTGGAATAGTGTCATTTCATTAATCCCCTCCAGAAATTAAACGGAACACATTTCACACAGTAAGTAACTTGAAGTCTCACTGATGGGCTCAGGAATGGAGCAAAGTAAAAATTTGATGTTATCAAATTTGAACTATACGGTTATTTGTGTTGTTCCCCAAGAAATCATCTCAAGTTTTTGTTTCGTTGGAAGTGAGAAACATTGTCTTTGACCAAATTTTTCCTGGCCACAACTTGGCTGACCATGTATAAAAAATTCATTTGTAAATTTCCCGTACCCTATTTAACTCACACATTCTTAAAAAAAAACATCCCAATACTTCCACTGAGTTGTTACGTTTGAGCTGAAGTTGTTTTCAAAATGCGTCATGAGTTTGTCAGTTGAGATTCTACTAAATTAATTTGGAAAAATTGACAACAGTTTTAAGCTCCACCGTTCCTTCTTGTAGAACTCTCAAGTTCTGGCAGATGAAACAGCATCAACTTCAATTTTCAACCACTCAGACGAACACAGAAATATTTTTGTTAGAAAAATAAAGTAATTTTCACAAAAATTTCCTCAAAAAGAAAATAAATATTGAAAAAAGAAGATATTATTTCTGTTATTGCGCGTGAATTATTTTGCATGACTTTCTATGCTAGATTTGAAAAAAAAACTGCATTGTGAATTTCTATTGACACTTTATTACTGATCTGCCACCTAATTTCATTCCTCTTGCATCACATGCTCAATAGAAACAAAAATGTTTCAGAGTGGACACCGTTTAATCACGCATCATCATATCTGAAGTCACTCAGCGTCGAGAAATCAGTCAAGCAACACTTGCCATCAAGTACCTCATGATCCAGGCAGGGTTTTATTTTATTTTATTTCACAGCTCAGCCTTGAGGTTCTGAACTTAAAGGGGGAAATAAAGGAGACCACTTTGGACATGGTCAAGCCAAAAATCAACCACCCGTCGCTATTGCGCCGGATTATATTTTTTTTACACAGCATGCCCCGAGGCGGGGAGAACACTTTAGGGGCCCTTGATGTCTTCGAAAGGTGAGGTCGTGGATATGCCGTAATGAGAACCGCAATCATTACTTTTCGCAGTAAATTGCCCC
>CAJPEX010001886.1:0-47601 GCA_905338405.1 Notodromas monacha
TTCAAGGAACCCCCCCCCCCCCCCGCCAAAAAAAAAAACAGATTACACCACATGAAATAACCTTAGTGACCCAGACATTACCTAGAAACAAACTGGCTGGTGGAGCAGAAGTGACAATGTTCCCTGAAAGCCTGTGCACTGTTCTGCAGCCAATGTTGGTTCCATTGTCTTCTGAAGATGTATTGAAGACCAGCAGGCTTCCCTCAGGTGTCATGACGTACTTCCTCATCTCTCCTGATGGGATGAAAGCAAAAACAAAAATGTAAAACAATTAATTTTGCACAGATCCTTGAATTTTGCAACATTCTGCAATGGCATGAGCAATATATATAGCCAGTACAGTACTTAGTAATGAAACATACCAAAAAATCCAAAAATATAGTTGTATTGGTTTTAATGGAAGACTATCCAAAAGACATACTGTATAGACCAGTGTTTCCAACCTGTGCTACACAGATTGGCACCAGTTGTTGCAAATATTTCAACAACCATATTAAATTTGATATGCTAGCTTTAGAGAACCCGAATTCCCCAGTAAATTTTGTCTTTCATTCTATATGTGTGGGAATCTCGGAAGACCTTGGTTCCCACAGATGTTTGGCAGCCTCCAAGGCTGGATTTTATTACCGAGATCCTGTTGCTCTTTTTTGTCCTTGAAGAACAGTTTTCCTGATTTCCAAACTTGACTATTTTATTACAGTCCAAATTGAGCTTTTGTGTGAGAACGTCCTCCAAGATTTTGTGAATCTCTGTTGTGTCATCAAAGTATACCAACTTTAAAATAGGGTGTTTTGCACCCCGGTTGTAGCCCGACCAAATCATTGTGTTTTATTTTTTCCAACAACCTTCCAAGTTTATTAATTCAAATTCAAACCTTTCATTTGTTGGGATTTATTCCCAACACCAGTGCACAGGAAAGTTCCTTCACCATGATAAATGTATTAAAAAAGTAGCAAAGATGTCTGTTATCTTTATCTGACATGTCAGAAAGACAATGGCAGTTGGAATTATCTGACAGAAAATAAAAATTGGATTTTATTTTTGAATAGATTAATCTTAAGATCAGCTAAATTAATATGAAATTGACCACCAGTTTCATCTACCATCAATCAAGATCAATTTTGTGACTTGCAGGACTTGTAAAAAATGTTTCTAATGTTTCTGCAGGCAGGAAAATTTGACATTCTTCAAATCCTTTGTGGTCTTATTTCAACTTCATCCTCTTAATTGTAACAGAATGCAGTATTTTATTTTTCAAATTTACAAGCACATCATATCAAATGAACCTTCAAGCACCATATATACACCTGGGAAATAAAGAAAAGCCTGTATTGGGACTTGCAGGAACTTGTGAGAAGCCCCTATATATACCAGGAGTTTATTTTTTTTCCACAAAAAGAAAGATGGAAATTGAACTTGCCCTGCTGCATTTTGTGCAAAACTGGTTCTTGCTGAAGATTGACTGCCAGTTGAGTGCCTCGCACAAAATTTCCAGCCCTCAGCTTCAATTAACCCCCACAGCAGCAGCACTGAGGCAAAAGACTGCCCGAGGGGCGGGTTTTTTTTTATTCTCTTTTTATCTCTTGCTTTCTTGGAAGAAATATAAAAGAGGGCCATTCCTGTTTCCTGGCCCATTCTTTTGTGTTTTCAGCTTTTCTAATGGAAGGAATGATTGTGTGTATGCGAGTGAGAAAGAGAGAGAGACAAGAAAAAAAGCTGTTGATTATGAGCAAAGGGTGCAGTTTGCTTTCAATTTATTTTTTTATGATTACTTTATTATTTCTCTAAAATTTCATTCGTTTCTTTTGGTGTTTTTCTGTATTTGTTTTCTTCATTGGGGATTGTGTGACCTTCACGGAAATTCATTCTGGAAATAGACTGTCTGGACGCTGTTAATGAGCTGGCTTGCTCATGTGAGGGTTTCTATCCACGCTAACGGGTTGAAGAGGAACTTCAAAAAGCTGTTGATTTGATTTTGAATTGAAAGCAGGGTTTGTCAGTATTTTCAATTTACAAATAAGGGGGGCTCAAACCTGTTGTGATGAAAAATAAATTCAGTTTCCAGCAGGAGTAAAAAAAGGGTGGATAAATATAAGCTGTTTCCAGGGTTGGAACTTTTTCTTTTCATTGTTGAATTGACTTTCATGATAAACTATACTGTATTTCTTTGGGTGTTTTTCATGTTCAAGAAAAAGCTTGCATCAGGAAAATCTGATTTATTCTCACGGCTTGCAAAAAATTGATAATTTTTCTCTCTCTTTTTTTCGAAGTCTGGGCAAAGAATTAAATTCGATATGCGCACCAAGAAAAAGAGATTTTCCCGATTATTTGAATTTCACATCAATCGATTTAAAAATCATGTTTTATGCACACAAAAAACATGAAAATTTTTGTGATTCACCCTGGTATTTTTTTTTTTAGCTTTGAGAAAGCACTGAATAATTTACACTGCTAAGACCGGAAAACGAGTTTTCCCGTGGAAGATTACTGTACATTGTAAATTATTTAATTCGTTCCAGAAACTCATCAAAAGATCGTTATATGAAGCATATAATTTGTGTTTCCAGCATTAAAAAAAGAGTTAATTTAACATTGATTGGTTCATGGAGATTATTGAAGTAATTCTGACTCTTGAGCTTCTGAATTTTCGTCAATTTCAAAGACGAGAATAATAAAAACTCGGCCAATATTTTTTCATTTTCTTCAGATTTGATTTAAAAATGCTGAATTTCAAATTTTATGAAATTTCATCAAAGCCGAATGTTATTATGAGGGGTTCCTTTCTTACGCTCTGCAATATTTATAGAGTAATGCGAAATTTTCGTTGTACGGGTTTTTTGTGATTTGAACTTCGGGATTTTTTTTTTTTCATCTAAAGAAAATTACAAAATATTGGCCGAGTTTTTATCATCCACTTTATCATCATTTTCTTCGCCATTCTGGATGATGAGACCGACTTTTCAGAATTGAAATTTGACAATAACAGCAAAGTTGAGCGTCGCTAAAAATTCTATCGAAATTCGACGACGACTCATGCATCAGAAATCCATGAATTATTCCAGCACATGTTCAGCAAAGGATGATGAACCTTTAGATCAGAATCCATCATCTGCAGCATCCGCTTTCCTTAAGCTGGGGCTCGCAGCACATTTCGCAGCAGCAGGAAACAGCATCCGGAAATGAACGCATCTCGCTGCAGAAATTTGCATCCGACACGAAATCTCTCTCGTTTGTTCAAATTCCACCTCAGTGTTCCAATCCCAGCCTAATTTAATCAGTGGATGGATCCCCTCCTTTGATTGGCCATCCTGAATTGCGAATTAATATTGAAGTTTGACCCTGATCAGATGAGGGTGGAATGAGACGGAAGTTTAATTGGAAAGTTGCCACTGCAACAGCTGCAGTAATTTCGACTCGGATGAGCTCTTGAAATTATTTAATAAAGCGTTTTCCCAGAGGAAACCTGTGTGTGTATAGCTTATATAGGTTGGGTTGAATGGATGGGTAAGTTTTAGAGGCCTGTTTTGCATCAAACAGTGCTGGCATGTGTGTGTGTTGCGGGTTTCCCAAAAGTCTGGCAAATCACCTGACCAAATGAGGGCATTGTTAGGAATTATTTTGTAAAATTTAAACAGAATACCGTATTTACTCAAGTACCATGTGCCCTCGAGTAAGACGCGCACAGGTGTTTTTCAGTTGAAAATTTTGCAAAAATCTCATCCCCAAGTAAGACACACACCCCAATTTTTAGTGAATCTAAAACCATAAAATTTCAAAAATAAAAACAAAATTTTTGACTTTATAGGCATGAATTGAACAAAAATCCAATCAATTTCCAACTTTTCAGTACGAAAATGTTTTATTCTTATATTTGTTCCAAATTTTTCCATTATAATTAAGTATAATGCACACATAACTTCACATAACTTCCTAAAACTTCTTGAAAATTTTGTACCTGCTTATGACGCCCACCCTTTTTTTTCTTCTGAAATTTGGGAAAAGAGGTGCGTGTGGTACTTGAGTAAATACGGTATGTTTTAGAAATGAATGTCACAAAGAATTTGGTTCGTCTACAACCGGGGTGAAATCTCACCCTATTTTAAAGCCGTTGTAATTCAAGAACACAGTCAACACACACAATATTCACAAAAATGCTGGAGTGTCTCATATGAGAGCTCAGAGAAGAGTGGGGGATTTTTATTGATTCATAAACCAGGAAAACTGTCCTCCAAGGACAAATAACAGAACCAGGATTTTAGCAATAGAAAACAGCCTTGGAGGCTTCCAGAAAAAATGTGTGTAAACCAAGGTCTTTCCTGGTCCACACAGAGATGCACAAAGACAAGTCTTCCCAAGAATTTGGACTCCCAAGTTTATCATTCAGTCCAACAAATCACACTCTAGCATTTATTTTTGGGACAGACATTATTGGGCTGCAACTTGTACTGGGCATCAATGGAACCTGTGATGAAATTAAATTTACACTCACAAAGATGAATGTGGAAAATGATGCTTGAATAAGAATTTCAAACAGTGGGATAAAAATAGACCTTTCAAGAAATGAGAAATAATCAAACACAGTCAAGCAGCCGGGCTGGGGCCAGGACTTTTCATGTCCTAGCATAAGGTTGATAGATTCTTTGAATATTATTCAAGAGCACAAGGATTAGGATCGTCAGGTTTTTGAGGGATCTTCTTGCTGAGCCTGGGAACCAAACTTGGGCTTGGTTCACATGCCCCAGAGAAGGACAAATTCTGAAATTTTTAAATTCATGAGAACTATAGAGAGATTAGCAAAGTTTACTCCACATTTTTGCGTCCTGAAAAAAAAACCCCCCGTGGGTCAAAGTCATACCCGCCATTCGCAAATGTTTTTCCCACAGTCCTAATTGAAAGTGCAGCAGAAAAAAAAAACCAAATCATGCAAATTCAGAAATCCCACAAACACATCACCGCACATTTAAAAAATTCATTGCGATGAGTACTCGAGCAATATTACTCGAGGCCACGTGCAGATGAAACATTTCACTCGAGTACTGCGCAGTACTACACAATTATCCATTAAGACCAGCACCTTCCCAAAGACTGACTCCAGTACTTATAATACGAGCACCATCATGACAACATGTCGGAATGAATAGAACACCAGTGAAGACAATGCCGAGAGACAAAATGCCGCTCAAGAAAATTGCATGGATGGAAATTAATTTCGCTCAGATGAAAATAAAAACCTAGGATCGAGGAACAAAAAATTACCATCCAAATGCATCTAAGGAGGAAGTCTCCACAGAAAATGTACTTCAGCAAAATTAAATCGTTCCTTAAATTTTTTTGTGTGTGGAAAATTCCGAATAATTTAAAATCAAAAGTTGATAAAATCCAAGCAATTTTTAGTCAAAAATTTCGTGATGTTAAATAATCTTGCTACTCTAGCCACTTTTTCATCAAGAAGAGAAAAGTGTGTTCTAGTAAAAAATAAAAAATAATAATCACCCTAGTGGATCAGAATGACTGGAAAAAAGTAACGAATCAAAACAATATATTTTTAAAAATGAAATAAATTTAAGGAACGACAAACTTTTCACCCTTTAGCATAATGGCCTTTTCTTCATCTCGGCCATTTTCTCTCTCTCTCGCGGCATTTTCTCAGGTCCCCTTGAATAAAATACAACGGGGCCCCGAGATACGGACGTAATTGGAGTTCGGTCCTTGTCCCTATGTCGGACCGTCTGCATGCCGTATCACGTTTTCCCTCAAACTTCATTGGAAACTTACACACATTATTTTCCATTTTATCAAAAATTAGTAATAATTTCCTCAAAAAAATTTAATACAAGGTTGTTTTCCTCAGCATCACAAAAATAACTGAGTATAGCAGAAAAGCAACACAATATCTGCTCTTTTTGCATCAAAGGAGAACAAAATAAGAACAAGTCTTTCAATATACTCTGCCCAGATGATGGAAAAGAAAACTTTAAAAAGAACTCCAAAATTAGCCTGTTTTAGTTATAAATTTGAGTAAATTTATAATTTTTCGAATATAAAGTAAATGTATTTACTCGAGTACGACGCACCCTCAAATAAAATGCGCACCACAGCTTTTCAGTCAAAATTTTGCATAAAAAATGAGTCCTCAAGTAAGACACTCACCCCATTTTTAGTGACTCTAAAAATATTATATTTCAAGAATTAAAACCACCAAAAATTGAATTCAGACATGAGTTGACCCTGCATTCAACAAATTTTCTGTTATTTCCATTTATTTTTTTTAAATATTTTCCCTTTAAAACGTTTTTCCGTTTAAATTCGTCGAAAATATCCCAATGAAATGAAATCTTATGAAAACCTGAAATTGTACTTTTTTTTTATTAAAACCCGTCTTTGACGCACAACCCGTTTTTCTACTTCATATTGAGAGGAGAAAAAAATTTGCACTTGGTACTCCAGTAAATACGGTAACTCAATTTTTTCAAAAGATATCCGACTTTTGAAAAAATAAAATTGCCCCTTTTTCTATAGCCACGTCGGAAAAAATGTCAATATCTCGTCTATATCGTTCGGATGTCAAGGAAATTTTTTTTGTGTTTTCCCTGGTGTCCCTAAGTCGAATCGTCCGTACGTCGGGGTCCCACAGTGCTTCGTCCACGCATACGTATAATTTCATGGTCACCCGTCTTTTTATATGCTCTCAATGTAAAAATTCAAAAAAGCCAAATTTTGGAAAATAAATATATACATATAAGCACCACACTAACCTTGGTAATCAGCAGTGGCCGGAAATATGTTCCGGTTCCCCAGCATGGGCAAGAACCAGGAAGTGACCGTGACATCCTCCTTCACATACTCCGGAACGTGACAAAGAAACACCGCCACATTCCCGGCCGACACAATTTGGTCGTCCACTGTGACTTCATACGGATGCTGCCAAACAACTGTTTCCGACGAAAAAAAAAAGAAGAAGAGAGAATAGAATGAATAAATAAAAAAAAGAACAAGTGGTGACGACGACGACAAGCGGATTAACTCGTCTCGGATAATCCCCCAGGAAATGAGGGAAAAAAATATATATATGAGATCCCCTGAGAAAATAATGTCATACAAAACCCCCCTGTCGTCAAAAGCGTTGCAAGGAGAAAAAGAGGAAAAAGGAAATCCTACCTTCTTTATTTTTTGTTCTTCTTTTCAACCAGGATTTCCTTCCTACTTCCAGGAATGAGACTTTTTTGTGGGTGTGTGGGTGTGTGTGTGTGTGTATNATAACAACTTTAAACTAGGGTGTTATTCACCCCGGCCGCAGCTCGGCTGATTGCTGTGTTTTATTCATCTAAAATACTTTTTAATACATTTATTCTTCACACGCATGCCGTATCATGTTTTCCTTCAAACTTCATTAGAAACTTACACACATTATTTTCCATTTTATCAAAAATTAGTAATAATTTCCTCAAAAAAATTTAATACAAGGTTGTTTTCCTCAGCACCACAAAAATAACTGAGTACAGCAGAAAAGCAACACAATATGTGATCTTTTGGCATCAAAAGAGAACAGAACAAGAACAAGTCTTCCAATATACTTTGCCCAGAGATGATGGAAAAGAAAACTTTAAAAAGAACTCCAAAATTAGCCTGTTTTAGTTATAAATTTGAGTAAATTTATAATTTTTCGAATATAAAGTAAATATATTTACTCGAGTACGACGCACCCTAAAAAAATGCGAACCACGGCTTTTTAGTCAAAATTTGGCATAAAAATGGGTCCTCAAGTATAAGACACGCATCCCATTTTTAGTGACTTTAAAAATAAAATATTTCAAGAAGTAAAGCCAAGAAAATTAAGTTCAGACATTCAACAAAGTCCTTTCCATTTTTGAAATTTTTTTTCGTTTAAAACGTTTTTCCGTTTAAATTTGTCCAAAGCATCCCAATGAAATGGAATCCCATGAAAACCTGAAATCGTACACTTTTTTTCAAAATTAATACCGTCTTATTGACGCACAACCCGTTTCCAGTAAATACGGTAACTCAATTTATTTCAAAAGATATCCGACTTTTGAAAAAATAAAATAGCCCCTTTTTCTATAGCCACGTCGGAAAAAATGTCAATATCTCGTCTATATCGTTCGGATGTCAAGGAAATTTTTTTTGTGTTTTCCCTGGTGTCCCTAAGTCGAATCGTCCGTACGTCGGGGTCCCACAGTGCTTCGTCCACGCATACGTATAATTTCATGGTCACCCGTCTTTTTATATGCTCTCAATGTAAAAATTCAAAAAAGCCAAATTTTGGAAAATAAATATATACATATAAGCACCACACTAACCTTGGTAATCAGCAGTGGCCGGAAATATGTTCCGGTTCCCCAGCATGGGCAAGAACCAGGAAGTGACCGTGACATCCTCCTTCACATACTCCGGAACGTGACAAAGAAACACCGCCACATTCCCGGCCGACACAATTTGGTCGTCCACTGTGACTTCATACGGATGCTGCCAAACAACTGTTTCCGACGAAAAAAAAAAGAAGAAGAGAGAATAGAATGAATAAATAAAAAAAAGAACAAGTGGTGACGACGACGACAAGCGGATTAACTCGTCTCGGATAATCCCCCAGGAAATGAGGGAAAAAAATATATATATATGAGATCCCCTGAGAAAATAATGTCATACAAAACCCCCCTGTCGTCAAAAGCGTTGCAAGGAGAAAAAGAGGAAAAAGGAAATCCTACCTTCTTTATTTTTTGTTCTTCTTTTCAACCAGGATTTCCTTCCTACTTCCAGGAATGAGACTTTTTTGTGGGTGTGTGGGTGTGTGTGTGTGTGTATGTGTGGTCCACATGGATCGAAAGCAATCCATGGGATTGCAGGACAAACCCGCAGAATTGCTCATCCTCTTTTCTCTTATTTTTTTATAGCGTTTATGTTTTTTTTTGGAATCTCCGGGTTCCCATTTATTTCAATGGGTACCACGTGGGAAAGATGGCACCCATTTGCAAATCACACGCACCTAACTGCAAAATTTTTTTTTTTTCAACAAGGAGAACCCGGTGAAAATCTGGCGGGAAAAAATAGAGTGAACTGAGTAATTCCTGGTGATGCGGAGTCAGACCAGGGTTTCTTCATAAGTTATACAATGAATTCTCGTTCTAACGAAATTATTGTTGGGATGAGTAAAATAAACTTCCTCATACCGAGAAATGCGTCTTTAAAGAAACTTGAATAGCATGGTTGAAATTGGGCAGGGATCTGCAAAAAAAAAAAGAATTCATAGTAAGCAAAAATGTTTTATCATGTGATTCTACTGTAACAGATAATGTTGAGTTTCTTTTATGAACCCATTCTGTGTCAGAAGGTCAAACTCTTTTGGCGATAATTTAAACCCCTTTAACCCCCCCCCCCCCACTGAATTTATGAATCATTAAAAATTATTTCGACATTCAGAATATCCAGGGAGAACTTATTGAAAAGGGAATTGTTATTGGTTGACTAGATCTTGCCTTAGACACAAGCCATATGCTGCAAGTCAACTAGATGTCGCTCAAAATGCATGCCACATATCACAGAGCAAAAAAAAAATAACTGTTGCAGAAATAAATTCATTCATCTAAATTTAGAAACAAGGCTTTTGAAGTCACTGTTTGTACCAAAAGCTTGTGCATCAGTGAGATAAAAATCTGGCATGAAGGTTATCCAGATTATTATCACCAAAGAAAAGTTAGGTTTAGAAGAGTGAGAAATTTAGAAACAAGGCTTTTGAAGTCACTGTTTGTACCAAAAGCTTGTGCATCAGTGAGATAAAAATCTGGCATGAAGGTTATCCAGATTATTATCACCAAAGAAAAGTTAGGTTTAGAAAAGTGAGAATATCTCAAGTAGACAGTTATTCCAGTTAAAAATATACTATTTTCTTTTCAACTTCTTGTAGAAACCGAAGTTAAATTTTACAACACTATAAATGAGTCACATTTTAAGCTTCTCAATAAACGAACCCTTCAAACACTGTTGGGAATTGCGCCATAGGCAAAGCATCTTTTCTTTGCTGATTTTATTTCTTTTGAAAGCAAGTTGTTATTGCACAATGCTTCTAACATAAACGACTAACACACACACTAACAACAGAAGTACTGTGGACACTAGTCTCTGTTATTATTCTCAGGAGAAAATTGTAGGTTCCTCGCTCCTACGAGGTCGAAGAGAATAAAAAGATGTCGCATAATCTAGTTTTGTACTTTTAAAATTAAATTCCCTTGGAGGCTGGGTAACTGCCTCAGCACTCAGATGTCTCTTGCATTTCAGATGTCTCTTGCATCTGGAATGTTTTTAATACAGCTTAAAAGCTGCAAAAAATTACATTACAGAAAACATTATTCCATAACACCAGAAATATCTAACAGAATATTCATGAAGATGAAACTTTGATGAAATATATTCCACAAGGACCAACACAATCTGAGTCACCCTCAACAAAGGGTTTACTTAAAATTTTAAAAACACTGGTGAATCCTCATCAACCTTCAGGAAGTTTTCCACAGGAATGTACCTGCTGAGGCTGGTGGGTGAAGAAAGACATTCATTCCAGCTTGACCCTTGAGACCATGATCATCAAGAGCTCATGTTCTGTGACTTTTTTTTACCATGAGAAAGAAAGCAACAGTTTGTGAGGTCATACCTAAAACTGAAAACTGCTGATTGTGTCTACCTTTCTAATTTCACTGTAAACTGATCATTCATCATACAGGTCTTCAGGGGCCTCTGACAGGAATCTTATGTTTGGTCATGCAAAATTCACCAGTCTTTGCTAATTTGAAACTACTAAAAAGAAAAGAATCTTTCAATTCAAATTTCCAGTAAACCCCTGACAAATTTCCTATTCATCAAAACTCCTCAAATGTCAACAATTTTTGGCTCTAATCTGTCTCAGCAAAATTTTCTGAGTTCTTTCAAAACTGAGGTTAAATTTTAGACTACCAGATAAAAAAAATCAGGAAATTGGAGGCAAATTATCATCATGATGCTTTTCCTGAAGGATTCAGGTAGGACATCTATGTTTGATAAACGATTTTTATTTTCAGGCCAGAAAATGATCTTTTCTGTATGCATTTGATACAAACTCAGATGCCCAAAAACTTGATTAGAAACTATACCACCTGCATTTTTGAAACATCCCTCCTATACTTTCTAATCCAGCAAGTGCCTCAGGGCTATAAAGGAAAATATTTTATGGTAAATCCTGTCTGGTGAAAACCTGTCTTATAAGAATCGATCCTTTTCCTTCTGCCTCTGAATGCGAATGCACAGAACAATGCTGAGTTTTTGCATTCCAAAGGAAAAAAGAAAACCTGTGTATGTTCAAAGTACGAACTTTCTTGGTGATAAATTTGCAAAGTTGTCATCAAACTCGACAGAAAAAAAAAATACTGCGAATGGATTTCCTCGTTACACACAGAAACATTTTTTCGAAGGCATCTTTGTTTTCCATTCAGTAAAATCTCTTTACAACAAAGCCGCTGAGACCAGAAAAATAGCTTTGTTGCAACGAAAAATTCGTTAAAAAAAAAACTTGTCACTACCTTATGGCAATTATGCAGTTCCATATAATCGAATATTTGTTATAACGAGATTCCACTGCATTTTAAATTGACGAGGCGTGAAAAATTTTTTCGAAACAAAATCGAAATACTTTACGACCAAGAATTTCTGCAGGGATGCTGAACATCTTCCGAATATTGGAACTAAACAACGGGTTTTCACCAAACAAAAAGGACTTTTTTAAATATTTTTTTAGATTCACATTTTTTTGCATGTTCAAAATTCTTTCCAAGTTTAAAAGTTTGGGACATTGTCTACCAAGTTTTACGAAAGGCCTTTAGTGACCAAGGGGATAAAAGTTTTGAAAGTCAAAAGTAAACAAACGACAGTACAGCTGCTACGGCCTTCTTTTCTTTTCAACCTCCATTTGAACCAACATTTTTCAACAGGTGAGAAGTTTAACTTTTTTTTTGTTGTTGAATGGCTTCTGTAAAAGTTGTCGGGTTATTTTCTTCCTCGATTCTGGAGGCATTTGACGTTCGAAGGCAGGGAGAAAGATAGTTTTCCCAAAAGTTTTTAATGACTATTTTCAGCTGATACGCGGCCTTTTAAACTTGCGATCTATAGTTTCTATTTTGCAAATACGATGAAATCACATAAAGAGAAAATGCGGAATTTGTTTTCACATTATTTACTATAGATCAGAAGACATTTCATAGGCTTGCGCAAAATGCAAGGTGGAAAACTGCTGTGAACTACTTTTTTAATACTAAAGTATGAGTACGTTTAAAAAAATCTGATTTGCTAAAATTCCCACGAAGTCCTCAAAAACAGACTATACACTCGAGAAAATGTTTGCCAAATTTCTCCCCGCTCGCAAGCAAAACAAAAATGCAAATCTCAGACGCCATTTCATAAGTTTGCGCCAATTGCGGGGATAGTATAGGTGGAGCAAATTTGAAAAATTAAAAAATATTGAACTTGATGTTTGATATCGATAATGTGCGTTATACAATGAGACCCGTTAACATTGCCACGAAGTTATCATCAAATCCCTACACTCACGAATGTCCGCAAAAATTTTCTCCATGCCAGCAAAAAAAAAAAAAAAAAAAAAACCTCAGATGCAATTTCATAAGTTTGCGCCAAATGCGGGGGACAGTAGGTATATCATACTGTATATGCGAAATGAGAAAATTTTTTATCTTAATTTTTGATCTTCAATAAGGAAGTGCATTAAATGATGAGATATATAAAAATTAAAAAGAATTTCTCAACAAGTCCCAAAATGAAAAAAAATTGCAGATCTGCAAAATAAATCCATATACTGTATATACAGTACAAGTATATCTCATAAGTTTGCAGAAAAGGCACAGACAGTATGCGTAGCAAATATGCGAAGTTAAGAAATCTTAAGTCAAGTGTGTATTAATATAATAATAAAAAAGTTTAATAATGAGACTAAAATATACACGTTGGATAATGCAACTAAAATAAATACGTTGAATAATGAGACTAAAATAAATACTTGATTTTTTCATACTACAGTAAAGGCATAATAAAAAAGTTGAAGAATGAGCCTAAAATAAATAAGTTGAATAATGATACTAAAATAAATAAGTTGAATAATGTGACTAAAATAAATAAGATGATTAATGAGACTAAAATACATAAGTTAAATAATGAGGCTAAAGTACAGGGTGGGCCAAAAAAAGAACCCATTTTGAATGAGGATATCTCCGTTAAAAATTAAGCTGAGACAATGAAAAAAAAAAAACAAATGAAAGCCTATTCAATTCCCTTTGAAATGGGGGATTTTTTTTTGTTGGGGGTTCACAGTAGTTTACCAGTGTTTTTGGCAAACTGACTTTTGAAAAAAGTTTTTACTACAGTGCCCTGAGAAGAAGGATTCTACGACAGAGTTGTTGGAGGTTTTTTAATGAAATTTTAATCCTCAATCCATATCACTGCACCCTATTGAAATCATCACAGAGCCCTCATCAAAACCCTGCAGCACAGTCCTCACGAAAGTCCGAAAAAAATATGTTCTCATCCAGACCACTGGTAACAAAAACGAAAGCAAAAAAAAAAAAATCTCAGGAGAATCCATTCCATAAGTTTGCGCCAAATAATGCAGGGGACAGCAGCAGCAGCAGCAGCAGGCATCCCAATGGCACAGGATATGCCAAGTTTGAAAAAAAAGAAAAACAAAACAAACAAAAACCGCCAGCTGCCACAACCCAACACAACATCACACCAAACAACAACAAACCCCTCCTCAGCTTCTCTTTACTCCAATCCATTCCACGCACAACCCCCGGTCGCGATTTTTGCCTTTTTCTCCCTCCACCAAACCACGACGACTCTACACACACACACAACCAAGTAAACTTCCACAGAGATAAATACCCCCGGGGGGTGTTTACTTCTTCCTATTTCTCCTCTCACTCCCACACACACACACACACACACATACCCTTTGACGAAAGGCAAGCCAAAAAAAAAAGAGGAAATGTATATCCCCCCCGAGGGTTTATGTTCTATATACCCTTCTTGGTCTTCACGACCACGAGAGAAAACTTCTTCCATTCCAAAAGCAGCAGCAGCAGCAGCAGCTGGTGCTGCTGCCTATTCATGCAAGTTGGCGACCAAGTAATGAACTTCTAATCAGTCCCAGGCGTGTCATTAATGGGTGAGGATCCCTGGGATTTCCGACCCCTAGGGCAGGGCCGAGTTTTCTTATTATGGACGTGGCAGCTAAATATATATACGCACAGCAGCATATATAGTGGTGTGTTGGTGCATATATGGGAAAATATAAAAAGGGAGCTGCTTGTGGCTTTATAGTGAATAGGCCCACAGCAATGGAGAGTAACTAGGGTATTTTAGTGTTGCTTCTTTCAAGATGCCTCGATTTTAAATTTTTTAAATTAAAAAAAAATATATATATATTGACGAGGGAATATGAAACATTGGATAGGAACCCAGCATTTTTTGTTTCTACAATGTTCCCTGCCCAAAATGTGGAACACGCATTAAATTTTTTTCCCTCAGGGCAGAAATTGCTGATACTATTTTTTGCTCTCATTGTTGTTTTAATGAGATCCAATTGTAATCCAAAAGTCCAGGAAATCCGCTTTCTTTTAAAATTCTCTAAAAACTTGGGGTTGTCTTGATGGTGTACCTAGAAATTCTTTCCTCTTTCTTCCCAATCCCAAACATTTCCTTTGGAAAAAAACATAATTATATGCCTAAGATATTTTTTTTACAAAAAATGTTGATCATAATTTTTTTTTTGCACTGAGGTTCAACTGTACAGTAATCTAAAAAAGTATCTGCTTTCTAAAATCCGCTAAAAAAAACGTGCTCTTGTCTTTATAACATTGTTCAAAAAATATTTTCTCTTGCTTCACAATCCCAGGCTTTTCCCACGCCAACTAAATATGTTCATCATTATGTGCCTATAAATACGGGAAACATTTTTCACAGAAAATAGTGATTATAATTTATTTATTTTTTTGTAATTGTATTGAGGTTCAACTATAACCCAAATAATCCCCCATTTTATAAAAATCCTCTAAAAGTTTGCGGCTGTCTTGATGATACAATACCAGAAAATCCTTCTCTCTTCTTTACAACTCCGGACATTTCTAATTCAAAAAATTAATTCCATAATTATAACTCCCAGAAAATATTTCGCAAAAAAAATTGTGATTATAGTTCGCTTGTTCTGGTTGTTGTTGTTGTTGTTGTTGTATTGAGGTTCAACTGTGATCCAAAAAATCCATTTTCTTCTTCAAAAAAGTCTTCGAAAAATTGCAGTTTTCCAGATGTTAACGGAAAATTTGCTCCTCTTATTCCTTCACAATTCCAGACTTTTCTAACAATAAAAAATGCAATAAGGTGATTTAAATTCGTTTGATCTGGTTTTTTAATGAGATTCAACTGTGATAAAAAAATCTGTTTTCTATTTAAAAAAAAACTCCAAAATTTTGCATTTTTCATGAAACAGTACCAGAAAAGTCGCTTCTCTTCATCCACAACTCTAGACTTCTGTAACGTAAAAAAAATTTCTTCATGTAATTTTGACTCGTTTGTTCCGGTTGTTGGATTGAGGTTCAACTGTGATCCATAAAATCCGTTTTCTTCTGAAAAAAATAACCTCCAAAAAATTGAAGTTTTCGTGATGGTACCAGAAAATTTTCTCCTCATCCTCGCCACAATCCAAAATTTTCTCATGCCAAAAAAAAATTTCATCAGGGGATTGATTCTCATTCGTTTGCTCTGGTTGTTGCTGCATGAAACTCCAACCGTCGTGATCCAAAAAAAAAATTTTTCCTCTAGAAAAAACTTCTCCAAAAAATTGCAGTTCCCGTTTATGGTAACATAAAATTTTCTCCTCTTCCTTCACAATTCCAGAATTTTCTCACGCCAAAAAAAAAAAACTTTCATCATTATATGCCGATAACTTCCGGAAATATTTCGCCCCCCTCCCCCCATCTTTTTTTTTGTGCGGGTCATCTATTAATAACGCGTGAATCCCCCGTCCCCAGCATGTTATACATTCCCCCCGTTTTCATTTTACCATCTTCTCCTCTCGAGGCTTAATGGGTTCTTATTGCGCTTGACCTTACGGAATGCTCGTCGACCGCAAATGATCCTCATTATCAGCGGACGTGCCCAGGGTGTGCTTTGTGTGTGTGTGTGTGTGATAAGTGTGTAGGGAGAAAGAGAGAGAGGGGGGTCTCCTGCATGGATCTCGGAATGGTTGGAAAGATCCCCCTTCGCGGTTTCTACGGATCATTTTCTGGAGAGGATCCTTCCCTATTGTGACTTTTATTCTGTACTGTATACGAGTATATATATATATATATATATACGAGGGTTCTAACAAAAATTCTCGGAGTAGCAATGAAAATGGGTTACAATTGAGCTGAAAAAATTTATTCTTCAGGGAAAACATATTCTTTGGCACACAAAAAAATATCAGCCTTGTTTGACAAATTTTTTTGAATTTTTTTCATAATTCACACTGGCAGAGTTTTGCTCTCCACTCAAAAGATGAGGCGCCCTTTTTTTGTTGTAGCCCAGCTTTTTCCTCAGAATTTTTGAAATCAAATTGGCATTCTTTCTAATGGGTTGCCTCCAGGTCATCCAAGGCAATTCCGCCACTTTCATCAACAGCCGCCTTCACAGCCGCCAAAGTGGCGGCCAATGTGGCGGCTGTGAAGGAGGCTGGTGAGCGGAATTGCCTTGGATGACCTGGAGGCAAACCTTAGAAAGAATGCCAAGTTGATATCAAAAATGTTGAGGGGAAAGCTGGGCTGCAACAAAAAAGGGCGCCTCATCTTTTGAGTGGAGAGCAAAACTCTGCCAGGATGAACTATGAAAAAAACTCAAAAAAATTTGTCAAACAGGGCTGATATTTTTGTGTGTGCCAAAGAATATGTTTTCCCTAAAGAATAAATTTCTTTCAGCTCAATTGTAAGCCATTTTCATTGCTACTCCGAGAACTTTTGTTAGAACCCTCGTATATATCCCTCGGGCGCAGGACTCGGCGGCAGAGATCCCCGCAATCATCCCATAGAACCCAAACCCACACGTTTCCCTTTTTTCTCTTCCCTGTGAATTTTTCAGAATTTTTAATCCAGGGAATATTCTGATATGTGTATTGGTGTTTTACTTTGCCGAATTGTTTTCCAGTTTACAGTATTTGCGTCAAGGAAAAAAATGTATCCTGATGTTATTTGAGCCTTCGGAATGCAATTTCGTGAATTTTACATTGCCGCTATAACTGTGGGAAAGGTTGGAATATGTGCCAAAAAATCTGCGAGATGGTCGACCTCATCTCTTGAGTGAAGATCAGAATGCTGCAAGAGGGTGACTTGTGCAAAAAATGTCCAGAAAAAATATATCAAGCAAGGCTGTATTTTTTATTATATTCCATTATTTCAATTTATATTTCGAGAACTATTGTTAGACCCCTCGCTTTTTCAGGTCGATTTTCTTTTCTGGATCGAATTTATTATCTAGAATATAATTTTATCTTCCAGATCAAAATTTTCTTTTCTTGGTTGATCCTCTTTCCTGGATAAAATTTATTCTCTAGGACAATTTTCTTTTCTAGACCAATTTATTTTCCATGTCAATTTTTCCCCAATTGAATATTATTTTTCAGGTCGGTTTTTCTTTCCTACAGAAAAACTTTCTTTCATTCTTTCAGTTTTTGTCCTTATTTTGAAGGGAGATTGAAGCCTTCTTGATTTCTCTAAAGTTCATGTGTCTCATCCTTTTGCGGGAGGTGGACTGAGAAATGACTTCATCTTTTTTCCAAATTTAGAAATAGTCTTTATTGTACGAAGTAAAAAAAACCAACAACAGAAGACAGAGACTGGGCAACACTCAGTGATTTCCTTCACAGGAGTCTCGCAAAAAGATTCTGCACTAATGCCTGTTTTGGGGAGAATCTGCCAGGGGTTTATATACACAAAATCTTGAGAAATATTATATTGGTGTACAGTACCTTGAGAAGGTACTTAATCATGGGACAGACTCTGGTACAGATCTGGGTGTGAAGGATACATCCTTCCATCAAAGGTCAGGTCAGAAGAACATATTATATTGATTATAATTATGCTTTCAAATCTTGGAATTTATATCTTTGTTCTCCAAAGGAAAAATTACAGTGAGACCCCCACATGCAGACAACTTGACATACGGACACTTCTGTTCCCATAAAAAATTGATTACAAGAGGCCCAACATGAGGACATTGACTTGACATAGGGACATTTTGTGATAAAATTGCAAATAAATTTCAGGGCCAAATTAAAAGAAACAGATATTTCCAACCCTAAAATTGATGTAAGAAAAGTATTTTTCACTTGAATGTTATTTTTACAGAGAATTCCAACATTTATATGTACTGTACAGAGGTATCAGTATTCAATTTCCCAAATGTCCATATTGTGTTGAAATTTATTGATTGAAATCAGTATAAATTGGGAGACAATTTTTATTTTCATGGAATCATGGTGAGTATTTTGTCCATAAAAAACACCAATTAAAATTATATAATCTAATTCTAACGAAAAATCAGACTCGACTTAGGGGACATTTCAACTTAGGGACTTTTTTGATGCACCAATTACGTCCGCATCTCGGGGTCTCACTGCACTGTATATTAAGTATGTTCTTGTGTTCAATCATTATCCTTTCCTCTCATCTTTTCTCTCTTTATGTCATATCCCATTGACAGATGAGCCAGGAAAAGGGCTTGACATTAAGTTTGAGTACGGTTCATCAGAAAATACTGATAATTTCCAATGATTATACAGTAACACAGTTTTCATTTACAGTACTGTACCTGCTCGAACTTGAACGAGTTGGCTCAAGACAGCCCCGACAGAGTTGGTTGCCAGACACCGGTAGGCCTGGGCATGGACTTCGAAGCGGTACATGACCGGAGGGAATGGCGGGAATGATAAAACGGCGCCGTCGGGCGACACTTCCCGGATCTTGAGCACATCCGTGACGGCGGCACGTCCGTCGGCGTCCATCCAACGCACTGTGGGCGCCGGGTCGCCCGTGGCTCGACACGCCACTTCCACGCCTCGCTCGTTGGAGAATTCCACTCGGCCCGGCGGCTCTTCCAGGAAAGTCGGGCCTTCCAAATCGTAACCCATGCTCTGGGCGCCTGTTTCGTAAATGAAATGGAGGAGAAAAAAATTTTTTGAAGGACGAAATTATAACTTTTCAATTTTTTTTTAAAGAATTGATGAAGTAGCTTTGAATTTCGCAACAATGAGAATTTTTAGGGGGCCTGGGAATTTAAAACTTTGGGGGAGGACCCGTGAGACCTTCCAAATTGAAACCCATGCTCTGGGCGCCTGTTTAGTAAATGAAATGGACCAAGAAAAAAAATTTTTTTTGAAGGACGAAATGAAAACTTTTCAAAATCTTTTTCAAGAATCGATTAGATTTTCGAGAGCTATTTTGCTTCTTTAGGTCTATTTTATTCTCGGGATCGAATTTATTTTCTACTTCGATTTTTCCTCGATCGAATATTATTTTTTCGAGGTCTGATTTCTTTCCCAGGAAAACTTTACTTTTTTCAAATTTTGTTATTTTTCTAGACATTTATTCATTTTTTCGGATGCTAGAACGCCACAAACTCGGTTCTAAACGACCTGTAAAAATTATCATTTTCATTTTTCTTTCTTCGGTGTTCATTTTTACTTAACAAGTGATTTTGCACAAATTTTGAAATTATTTCTAGCAGAAATATGTGTCAATGTAATTCCATTTACGTTTCTCGGATATTTTTGCATGATTGTTAGTTTAGAAGCGCGTGAAAAGTCCAACATCCGATTGATTGCCTGTAGTTCATTCGGAAATTAATTTCCGGTGCTTCCCT
Organism: Notodromas monacha; assembly: GCA_905338405.1. Classification (NCBI taxonomy): domain Eukaryota; kingdom Metazoa; phylum Arthropoda; class Ostracoda; order Podocopida; family Cyprididae; genus Notodromas; species Notodromas monacha. Next base: position 19,939 of record CAJPEX010001886.1, read on the forward strand.
ACAAAGACCAAGACCAGATTTCAAATACAAAAGGCGGTGAAAAATGCAGAGGAACTCTGTATAGTCATGATTTAATTTATTTTTCATTTCCTCGAGCAAAAAAAATAAATTTGAAATGTACGCGGAAAATATTTTTTTTTCTTTGCTCGGAAATGAGAAGAATTAGAGAAAATACCGAGAAAGCATTTTTTAATTTAAAACGTCCCCTTTCATTACAAAAAGCTTCTTCCTTCTCGCAACAACACCCAAAGGATTCTTTTCGCAACGGAAATAAAAGCGACCTGCTTTTTTTTCTTCTTCTTACATTCCACATCATTCCTTTCCTTTAACGAGGAATCTTTTTTTCTTTTTTGCAGAATTATTCTCCACACATCCCACAGAAATATGTGCTTTGCAGCAGCAGCCCACAGAATGTCTTTTCCCTTATTTCCTTCCCATTCCTCTTTCATTTTACTTCATCCCGAAGATAAAGTGCGGTAGAAGCGAAATTCCGGGGAAGAATTTTCTCAGATGGATCTTCTTTTCTTTTTTTTTTAGCCTGGGGCAAGTGCCTCAGAGACTGCTTTGATCTTGGTGTCATTTCCCTTTTTTTCTTCTTGTTACTGAGTGAATTTAATGTTGAGTTAGACCAAAGGAAACGAGCTGCATGTTCTTTGTTGAAACTGGGCCAGTTGTTGGGCTGGAATGCAAACTGGGACCTGCAAGGAAAATTTTAGAGAAAGGGGTTTATCTTTATGGGAAAACCTAGATTTTTTTTGTCTAAACCGGTTCTTCTTCGGGAATTTGTAACACCCGACTAGAAATTTATGTTTTTCACCAGAAAAGGGGTTTTTTATGATGAAAATTTTCTGGAATAAATCTGACGTAAGTGTTTGTTGTCTCAAATTGAAGAGTTAAATTTGTTTTTAATCATTGATCAGACGATCTTCAGCTGTTCATAAATTGCTTGATTTGATGTTGACAAAGGGTTCAGAGATTTAAAGCATTTTCCGCAACTTCCAAAGGAAATACTGTACAAAAGTTACTCCATGAGGGTTTTCAATGTGTGTTGGGGAACCAGAGGCTCAGGGACATCAGGTCCCAGGACCAGAATTCTGGTCCCGTTTTCCTTCGTGCATCCGGATGTGCAACTTCTTCGATTCGCATTTCTCTGCCAATCACAGGCAAGAAAAAACGTCCAATGCTTTGGTCAGGTCAGCTGACTGAAGCATTGTGCTAAATGGCATAAAACCCCAGCACTCTTCCACTCCCAATAATCAGTCCTTAAAATCAGCTCTTACAGTAAACTTCCTCCAAATATTCCAAACCCAATACTTCAGATTGAATTGTTGCATTGCATTATTGCTCCCTAAATTTGTGTGCGCAAATTTATTGCTTTTATTGAATGTGTGTTGCATCATTGCATTTATAGTGATGCATAATTTTTTGTATTGTGTTTGATTGTGATTTATTGTGGACTGTGATTAAAACAGACAAAACTAGGGATATGTAATTAAGGTACCCCCTTAATTACATATTCCTGGCTGCAAACCGGCTGATTGCCCTGCCTTATTATTTCCCACCTTTTCTTCCACTGCGCTATGGTTCAATTCTTCATGTTGGGTTGATTAATTCCTAACAAGCTGTTCATAAATTGCTTGATTTGACGTTGAGAAAGGGTTCAGAGATTTAAAACATTTTCCGCAACTTCCAACGGAAATACAAAAGTTACTCCATGAGAGTTTTCAATGTGCTTTTATTCATACAACTTCACTTTAGATTCAGGATGAATTGTGTTGAGCAGAGCAATGAATGACAACGTATTGACAATTTTCATTGAGAAAAAAAAGAAGGGGATGCATAAAAAATGTCGCTTCAAAATCTGCTGAGGTCCAAGTTCAAGGCAAGAAATCCGTGGCAACACTGGATTTAATCAAGAGTTTCTCACACATTTTCCCGCAGAAAAAAAAATGGGGGAAATTGAACCCCTTTCTTGCCACACGGTACTTGGCCGTGTTTCTTGGCAAATGTCAACCTTTTTCTCACCATCCCGGGTTCTTCTGGGAACGAGAATCGATTTCAATTCGGAGGTTCTTGTCCATGGCAGAAAAGGGAGGAGGGGGGGGTGGAAATAAATTTCCGGGGTTCCCAGACTTCAATGAGTCCATTTATGTCTGGCACAGGACCGAAAAAAAATGTGTGTGTGGGTTTCTTTGAGAACTTTCGATTATTTCTTTTTGCTTTCATCCCATCCAATCAGCAAAAATATCACACACACAAAAAAACGGTTCACGAGGGTTATTCATCTTATTGGATACTTCATGTTTGAAGAACCCTGGTGATATTGAGGAACCTTGTCAATTTTTTTTTCTAGGGATTTGAAAAACTGTCCAGGATTAAATTATCTCTTGAAAATATTTTCATGACAAATTCACTCGTGGATTTTAATAACGCAAAGTTCTTCATTCCTTCTTCTATCATTTCATCAACGCCACTCAAATTTAGAGAATCAGTCTTTATTCCCGTTTATTTTTTAAAATATCTGATGAGGTTTAGGATTTTGAAACCAATATTAAATTGCCATCAGAAAAATATATATTTCGAGCATCACAAATTTTTTACAAATATCGCTGAACAATATGATTGACCCGGAGTGGAATTAATTTTGAATTTGCAGAACATTCAGGACAAAGATGCGTTTCTCGACTTTTTAAAACAAGTTTTTCTTTTACAAAAACAGCTGAGCATGGGAGAAAATTTTGGATTCATTTTTTTTCAGTCCATCACATCGTAGTCAACTCTCAACTGATTATGTCTTTAGAAGAACAGCGTTCCAAATCATTTGAACAAAACTCTAGGATCTCTGGAATTGGATTCACTTCAAAAATCCCGTTTTTTCCTTAAATATTCCAACAATTTCAACAAAATCCAAGATTCAGGTCAAAAAAACTTTATAAAAATCATCGCCCAAAATTTGCTCCCTTAAATATCCCATCCACTATAGATAACTAAAACCTCGTTAAAACGAAGCGTATGGGACACAAGCTTCGTTACAAAGGAAATATTCCTTAAAACGAAATTTAAAAAACATTGTTGCTCTTGAATGGGGCCAAAAAAATTCTTTTCAAATATTAATTCGTTGTAACGAGATTCTTCTGCACTTCACGACATTGATTTGATCTTGACAACACTTTAAAAAAAGACGATTGTGCGTCTTTTGAAAATCCAGCTTTTAAAAAATCCCCCTCTATATATATGGAGATCCTCGAAGGATAAATCAATTTTCAAAAAACTCCTTCTATCCCCAGCATCAAAAACCTTCACATTCACGCAGACAAGAAAGAAAGAAACTTTCCACAAAACTCTTCACACAGGATCTTCTCCGCATTTCCTATCTGGAAATAAAAAAAAAAAACTTGATGAGGTGTATATATACGATTCCATCAAGAGACAAGATATTTTCTCTATATACACACTCTTCAAGATTGACAAGTTTTCATGCTCCATGTGCTAAAGGATTTCTGTATCGTATATATAAGATCCCTCCGCGGGGGGGGGGGGGAAGTACCACTTTTTGAAATAAACTCTTTGCATGAGAACTTGCTTTTTTCCCCCTCTGCTTTTGAGCCACATAAGCCGAGTGTGCAAACGCGAGATACCCCCCCAAACACACAAGCAAGCATACCGACGACAAAAGCAGCATGTTTTTTTTCCTCCCTTCTCACTTTTCCCTCTGTCCTCGTGTTACTATATACATATAAATAAGGAAAAAAAAGTACAGTGTATAAAGAAAGTGGGGTGGGGGGAAAAAGAAGAAGAAAACAATTTTGTGTCACGTGGATATATTGAAAATCCTGGGGAGTGAGAAGGAATGCAATCTTGACGCCCGCGGGATCCATTTGAGGCCTCGGGAATAGTAGCTGGCGATGGGATCGCGAGCACCTGGGGAAGAGGGGATCCCTCGTTTCCCTGGGACGCCCAGAGGAGAGAACGAGGATCCCCCTCACCCGTGTTCTTCAACAGCTTGAACTTGGATTATTCTCAGTAGGACAGTATAAAAAAAATATGAAGAAATGAATTTCATCCCGCGTTATTTTTTTCGGCTCAGCGGAATTTCATGCAGAAAAAAAATGTTGAACTTTTTAAAATAAAGTAATTCGAAAACTCGCACTTTTTTGATTATGATGAACGTGCTGCGTGCTGAATTATTAGCAAAGTGCAAAAATTAGTTTTTTGAGACAGAAATTCACTATATGAGTGGGATTCAATATCGTTGAGCGAGTGCTGAGCTATCTCAGCAGTTCTTGCTTTTCTCCGATTTGAACTAAAAATACGGGCCAAAAAATGTTTTTTGCCTGAAAAAAAAGAAACGATTCCGACGAGAAACTAAAAACTAGTGCATCCGCATATTGAACACAAAAAAACTAATTCAGAACTTGCCTCTAATACATGTCTAAAAGCACGGAATGAAGAACTCAGGGTGACCGATGAATATAATCATGATTCACTCAAACGAGAACTGGACCAGAATTATACTTTTTTCCAAGGCATTCATTCAACAACAACAAAAACACGTTTTTCTGCTTGCCTCTTTTTGGGAAAATGAATGCAAAAAAACTGTAACGACAGAGACATTGAGCATAGTTGATGGTTAATAAACCATTCATAAAGCCCAAAATGAACCAATTATTCTCTCATTTTCACAATTAATCCAAATGAACTTGGAGGAGCGTCCATAATTATCAAACAAAAAATACATGCGTGTCTTTCTTTCCAAAGTCAGGAATTATCTACAACCTATTTTCAAAATTATCCCGAAAACATTTTACGATGGCTGAAACATGATGCATCCAAATTTTTTTCTAACGGAATTTCACGAACCTAAAGGGAACAACATTTTTTTGAACAATTTGTTCTGAGGAAATGCTCCAACTTTTTTAAATTCTCCAAAAATCCTACCGAGAAAGAATTTGGACTATCTGCTATTTTTTAAATCAATTTAAAAAAATTAAATTGCCATTTCCAATCACATCCTCGTGAAAATAAATCAATCAATGTTCAGAATGATGATTCTTACATTAAAACGATTTCTAATGCAAACTTTCAACTATAGAAAACAAATTCTTTATCATTGAGAACACAAGCTAATTCCAACAAGAGAAGCGGCAAAAAAAGAAGTCCTTTCAAATTTCAACATAATGCAGTATTTCATGACACGCCACTGAATAACATTTTCTGACAAAGAAAAACTCATTACTGTCCCCAGAATGTCATCAGCAAACATAAAAAAAAAAGAAAAAGGGAAATACCTGCTCATACAAAGGGTCTAATATGATACATGAGGCATGAAAAGTTTCCATCGGAAATGAATTCCAGGGTATATTCCATTGAAAACTTCTTTCTATACAAAACCGCAGGTGAAAGAAAAAAAGCCCAGTCTATCACGGCACACACTGGCAGAAGTTTCACATGGAAAAGTTACAAAATTATTTTTCAAGAAGCAAGAAAAAGATGGAAGGAGACCAAGATGAACGGAAAAGTGCATTAAAAAGTACATCAACTTCAAAAATCTGGAAAAGTAATAAAAAAAACAGTGAATAGACATAAAATACATGTTTTTAAAAAAACGCGCGACAAAAACCAAACTTTAAAATGATGTAAAATAAAACAGTTCGTGTGAAAAAATATATTCATGGAAAAGTGGATCATCAAATCAGTGATTCACTTTCGTTCTGGCTAACTTGCATATCTTACATTCTTGTAAATTAGAGGAATCTTGAATTTAGGGAAAACTCAAAATTTTGATCAGTACATGGAAATTGAGAAAATTGATCACATTTCTGCCAGACACAAGCAAAAATCCTGTGATATCAAATAGTAAGACTCGGAAAAAAATTCGTGCTCATTTCTTGAAGATTTTCTCCAAATATGCAAATTTGAGAAAAATTCACCATGAATATCAAATTAAAGTTTCAAGAACACCCTTCACATTCAGACTCATCAAAAAAACCCAAAAGCAAGGATCAGATATATTTTTATAAATGTTTTTTTAAATTTGGTAAACATTGAAGAGAGCTCCAAAAAATGGAAACACGTGACTGAAAAAAATTTTGAACCAACCATAAGAATCATGAAGAAAATAAATGTACGCCATTTTTATAGCTTTAAATTTATTTAAAACATTAGAAATTTCCAAGTGACCAAGTTCATTTATTGTATGTACATTCACATGCTTTTTTCCTTCCAACTCGCGCTCTTCTGACACTCGCCCTTTTTTTCAGGCGCCCAAATTTCCCAGGTAACCCTTCAAGCATCCCCAAAAATCCGCGTACCCTCGTAAAAAAAAAAAAATATTCCAGGAAAATCTCACCACGAACTTTTTTTAATTTCATTCCCGCGCGTCAAGGAATAAGAATGAAAAATTGCATTTAAAAAAAGGCGGGAAATGAAGGCTCAACACGGCGGATATTTTCGCAGTGACGCGTGATTTATTGCCTTCACCCTTCTTTTATTTTATGGCGTGATAAGCCGACGCGGTTGCATCAAAAAATCCCTTATATATTGAACGACGTGGGAAGAAGAAGATTTCAAATTTCTTACCCTACTTGTTCTTCGCGAGAAGAAAAACCTGAGGAGAATATTTTGGCGGAAAAAATGGGGGGTGTCGCAGGGAGAATGGCAATCCCGTTTTCCTATTTTTTCCCCCCGCAGTTTCGTTCGCGGGATGGTTCATGAAAATCGGCAAAATCTTAGATGGAAACGGAGTACGTGTTTAAAAATTGAGAACACGGAGTGATGAGACTGAAAAGCTGATGGAATCTGATGGGAGGTGAAAAATGGAACGCGTGACAAAAATAATCCTAACCCCACGCAAAAATCAAAATGCATGCCCCTCTCAGCATAATGTTCATTCGTTTCAACGACAAATTTCAAAATCGTAATCAGCTTTCGTTCACTCTCGTTTTTCTTGCATTCAAGAATTCAACTGCTGTCGACTCTCACATCTCAGGAAGAAAAAAAAGACACTTTGGCCGTTTTCAAAATGAACAAAACGAAATCGTTGTATACATTTTACAAAAGAAAAATTTAATAATTGCTGAATCACTGCTTCAATTCTTTGCTTGTTGAGTTGAAATAAGAGAAAAGACAAGGAGTTTGAAGTTCAGCACGAGACAATAATTTTTACCTTCCGGATTTTTAATGCATTTTCATTGTGCCAAATATTGTAAGAATTCATAATCATTGTGATCAAATTTTTCAGAATCTACACTCATTGAAAAAATGCTGTGATTCTGCCTTATAATATGCTCACTGCATCATGTGTGGTCAAAATTACTGGACAACATTCAGAAAACGATCAATTTTCATTACTACTTTTAGTCACCAAATTTGAAATACCTGTCACTCGTGAACAAGAATACAGTTCTGAATAAATTGATCAATCATATTCCGTATTATCAAATTATTGTAGATGTTAAGCTGCATCTAGTAGTAGATCGTCCGCAGTGAAATCTTTTCAAATCTTTTCAGAACCCCGGTATTTCAAATACCAAGTAGTTTAGTACTGTAATGCTGGTATAATAACAGCGGTACACAACCCCTTCAGGTATTTTTCAGGGTGGTGTACTGCTGGTATTATACCAGTGGTACATAACCCCTTTAAAATACCGTGGAGTTGTGTACTGCTGGTATAATACCAGTGGTACACAACCCCATGGTATTTTAGCAGCAGTACACAACCCTGGTATAATACCGCAGGGTTGTGTACCGCACAGCGTATTTTCACTGTGATTGGCCACGGTATCATTACTGCAGCCAATCACAGCTTTGCAGAGCAGATCCGGGAGTCTGGATCCATGCTGCGGTATTATAAAATACCGCACAGTGTATTTTTACTGTGATTGGCTGGGTACTGCAGCCACTCACAGCTTTGCAGAGCGGATCTGGGAGTCCAAATCCACACCGCCGTATTATAAAATATGGCACAGCGTATTTTTACTGTGATTGGCCGTGGTATCATTACTGCGGCCAATCACAGCTTTGCAGAGCAGATCCGGGGGTCTGGATCCATGCTGCGGTATTATAAAATACGGCACAGCATATTTTCACTGTGATTGGCCGCGGTATCATAACCACGGCCGATCACAGCTTTCCAGCATGGATCCAGGAGTCCAGATCCATGCTGCAGTATTTTAAAATACCTAAGTTCTGTGATTGGTCCTGGAATATTTCCACAGCATATTATCCTACAGAACTTTATAAAATCAAAAACACTGTGTCAACATTCACTGGCAACATTCAAATGGTTGAGATTATTTAAAAATTGAAAGTTTTTTTTGTGTGTTGCTGAGAAAAAGGCACTGCTGATTTTGCCAAACCCAGAGGAAAACTGATTTGCAAAATGCCCTGCTGAAGCCTCAACACTTGAAGGATGATAGTACAATAATTCTATAATCACATTTTTTTGTGTGTTGCTGAGAAAAAGGCACTGCTGATTTTGCCAAACCCAGAGGAAAACTGATTTGCAAAATGCCCTGCTGAAGCCTCAACACTTGAAGGATGATAGTACAATAGTCCTATAATCACTACTTGTATGCTGAGAAAATTCCTGACTGCTGCTGGACTTGAACAGGGAACTGTTGCCCATGAACTATGCCTCAACTGGATAGGCTGCCATGCACTTGACGTTGGACCCAGATGACATGGGGTCATATAACTTTTTTTTCAACACCTAGGCCACAGACACACGTTACACAACATCCATAAAGTTCCCCCAGACCTCTATAGGATCCTTTGTAACACTGTGGACATTTAAAACAAATAATTTGATGCATCTTGAAAGGAAGTGAGAGACAAATATACCCAATGAACCCATGTCTCCAAGTTCAGGAAAAGGTGTAAACTCATTAAGGAGCAAGTTTAGGCCTAGAATATCCTCAACAATTTCCCACACTTTTTTCACTTCTTGTCACAACAAAAGTGTTTGTTTCCTCAACTGAAAACCTTCAAAAGTCAAAACCTCCAAGTCAAATTTATTTCCTGGTCCCTAGAGGATGACTTACAGAGGTTCAACTGTATGAGCCAGAATAATGTAGGAGGGCATGAGAGAAAGAAAAACAGCTATAAAAAGAATAACCGACATGCAATATAGTGATTTGATCTGTGAAATTTTTGATATTTGAGAAGTAAAAAATTACAAATCTTGCTCAAGAAATGCAGCAAATAAATGATACAGTTGAAGCTGGACAATGTTAACATAATGACAAGTCAAATCAGTCAATAACATTTTTTTCAGCTTTTGTGAATGCTGTGAATTACTCAGTGAATTAAGCGACAATATTTGTTTAATGTTTGCCTTTATAATTGATTTAGTCAAGATTTACGGTACTTTTGATATATTTTTCATTTAAAATGAATTTTTTAAACCGAAAAGTTAGAATTTGGTATTCGCAAAATATACTGTAGTTGCTTAGTTTAAGACGTTATCACAAGACGTCCTTTTGAAATACGATATACAGTACTAACACTTCCTCTTCAAATCGATCCGTAGATAAAACAATTATTTGTTTGAGAAAAATATTCCTCACATTTTTAAATTTTTCCACACTGTATCACGTGAAAAAGTGTATGACCTAACCTCAAAATATTGAACAACTCTGCGTGAATATTAATCTTTGGCTAGTTTTCTTTCGTGGTGCACCCCCCGCAGTTTCGTTCGCGGGATGGTTCATGAAAATCGGCAAAATCTTAGATGGAAACGGAGTACGTGTTTAAAAATTGAGAACACGGAGTGATGAGACTGAAAAGCTGATGGAATCTGATGGGACGTGAAAAATGGAACGCGAGACAAAAATAATTCTAACCCCATGCAAAAATCAAATTTCATGCCCTGTTAGCAACAGATTTAAAGTTTTTTGAATAAGAGTATTTAAGAACCTTGATTTGAATTCTTTTTTAAATAAATTTCAAACCCATGGTCAGCCAGGGTGCTTCACACCCTAGTGTAAGGTTGGTATATTTGAAATAGAATTGCAAGGTTTTCTGAAGACAGGAACACAACAGGTCAACAAAACGCAATAGTCTTTTGTGTGAAACTGACTCAGAGCAACGGATGATGATGATACACATGATCTGTTTGGCATTTAAAATGTTTCTTCTTTGCAAATTTTTATCCCTGAACAGAATTATCCCTTTCAGGATTTCCTAAACAATATAAACTCTTGTGGGAACTCAAGGTCACACTCAGTCCCAAGGAATTCCGGAAATGATTGTCAGTGGCGCCATTCTAATCTGTCTAGAATTCTATTACCCATTTTCTAATTTCCAACATGCCCCTCTCAGTATAATGTTCATTCGTTTCAAGGACAAATTTAAAAATCGCGATCAGCTTTTGTTCACCCTCATTTTGCTCGCATTCAAGAATTAAACTGCTGTCGACTCTTACATCTCAGGATAAGAAAAAAAGGCTTTGGCAGTTTTCAGAATGAACCAAACGAAATGATTTTATACATTATACAAAAGAAAAATTTAATAATTGCTGAATCACTGCTTCAATTCTTTGCTCATCGAGTTGAAATAAGAGAAACGACAAGGAGTTCGAAGTTCAACACGAGGCAATAAGTTTTACCTTCCGAATTTTTAATGCATTTTCATCGTGCCAAATCTTGTAAGAATCGATAATCATTGTGATCAAATTTTTCAGGATCTACACTCATTCAACAGGGAAAATGCTGTAATTCTGCCTTATAATACGTTCACTGTATTATGTTTGGTTGAAATTACTGGACAACATTCAGAAAACAATCAATTTCCATTACTACTTTTAGTCACCAAATTTGAAATACCCATAACTCGTGAACAAGAATACAGTACTGAATAAGGTAATCAACCATCTTCCGCATCATCAGTAATGAATCAAACATTATCCGCACAGATAATGTTTTCTTAACCAGCGTAGAATAGATGAGAATTTCAATTGATCTTTGGGCAATCAAATCTGTTTTAATTTATGCTCACTAGTCTTCAAGTGCTGCCAGAGATTTAAATTGTTTTCCGCATACTTTCAGAGAATACAAAGAATACTCTGAATAGGGAATTTGTAAGACAAGTTATTTTATTCCATCTTCACACAGCCTAGAATATACATATTGAGGAGCAGAGCAACAACAAGGTTTTGCGGTGGCATCTGGTCAGAGTAAGCTGTCATGGGTCCATTGGATCCCAGGCAAAGGAATTGAATTGTGCAGCCATCAGAATGCAAGTTTTGAATAAGATTTCAAACTCTTTTCAGAGGACTTTATTCTCATTGCCCAGATCATCAATTGGCTGTTAATTGAATGGTTGTAATGGTAGAGTCAATTGTGCGATTGGTTGGTTAGCTCAGAATATTGAATGAGGTAATTCAGGTTTTTAAAAAACCCTTTAAAACTAGGTTCTCACTTCTCCTCCCAAAGAGGGATGAAGGTTTTTATAACCAGGTGCTTGGACTGGGTCAGGAAGAAATCAGGTGATTTCCTCCTGGCTCATAATTGGGCAATTCAGGAAAAGTCAAAGAAGTGATGACCACTTCTTGTCCTTAAGTGAGGCTCAGTGAAAAAATGAGATTTTGGCAGGCTCACTGGCCTCAAGATCCAACAAGTTTTTTGGACCAGTTCTGGCTGGATGCTGGAGCTGGATTTTTGGTACTCAACATAAGCTTGAATTATCATCCAACACACTTGCATTTTTAGACTTTGCAGAATGGAGGTCATTGTTGAGCAGCATAGCAACCAATTTGGATTGGTGTTGATGTACTGTACTTATTGGTTGTGCAGCAGACCAAAGAAGGACAAACAACTTAGAAAGGCTTATTTCAATGATAAAGGAAGTGAAAGGTGTGGTTGCGCAGGAAAAAGAACAATGCAGAATGGAATGTGATTTGAACAAGGAACCACTCCAAAGTTCTGTATATATATTGTAGCCATGTTATTATTTGACTAAAATAAATTGAAACTTATACTATCCCATCCTGGATTCTAAAAAAATACGTTGCATGAACTCTACTTTCACTAACACAACAAATGGTAGCATTAAAAAATATATATGCACTGTTTTTCTGGCCTCATATAGTTTATTGTAATTCAAAGCAAATGCAAAGGTTCACGCAATAATTAGGTTCAAATTACTGCCTCAAAGATAATTCGAAAGACGCTGGATTGATTTTTTTTTTGTGGCATTCATCGATCAGTACATTGACCAACGGTGACCATGCAAAAAGTAATCAGTCACCACATGAATCACGCGTAATGAATCGGACAGAATTACTACAAATAAACTAAAACTTACTTACGCTTTCCAGTCTTGGCTGTATATAGAAAGGCATTCGGTGCACTCAACTTTTCCCTCGGAAGTTGTACAGTAATTGCATTCGCTTTGAAAAGCCGGCGACCGGAATGCAATCATTAAACTTTCAGGAGCACGCTAATAAAGTTAAACAACACAAACACGTCGCTTGATGTTTTGTACACCGAAAAGTATTCCAATAACACGGGAGATGTGCGAACCAAGGTCAATTTTTCAATCGAAAAAATAATAATGCATGAAAATTATACGTAAAAAATAATTAGTTAGGGGTTTCAGGGACGTCAGAATGGACAAAAAGGTGAAGATATCTGCGTTCCCTTCTTTTATTTTGATAACTGCGCCATCTAGTGACCAGTAAAGGAAAAATACGAGTATTTGCGCGCAATTCGTAAGATACGTTGAAAATCTGTTAAACCCGTAGATTTGAATAAATTTGCATGTATTCTCTCTCTCTCCCTCTCTCTTTTAGATAAGCTGCGTTTTAATATTTATGATTTACCTCAATCCAGGCATTTGAAAATTCCACGAATGTCAAAATCGGGACTATTTTTTTTCTTTTTCAAGCTTCGGAAATACTGTATATGTTTTTAAATCAGTAATAAAATTCTCAAACATTTATAGACTCCAAAACAGTACGTTTTAAGTGGATTCTCCAATGAACTAAGGTTTAATTGACATTTTCTCAGAAAATACGAAAAGATCATCAACTCAGAAGTCATGAACACAGAGTATTATTATTTTTGTAGGACAACATCACTTTCCTCACAGTCCTTCATCCGAAACAGGAGAAAATATTCACCAACTATATTCGATTGCCCAAGTTCATTATGCGAGGCGTGCATTATGCGGGTCGGATTCATATAAGCAGTAACCCCTGAAACCCACAAGGGTGCCCCACTGCACATTTACAAATATTATTCTTTTCAGAAGAATTTTTTATTCAATTGGTGGCAGTTTCTTGAATACATTACTTAGGAGTCCTTTATCCGGGGTCAGATATATTGCTTAGTAAACCCAAGAAATAAAATGGGTGCCCTGCTACACCGCCAAAAGCCACACTTTAGCTAGAACAAAGTCTATAATTCTTCTAAATACTGGCAGTCCAAGTCTTTAGTAAGTGGTCCATTATCCGGGGTCAACCTGTTTGCCTCACGTGTTGCACCCATGAATACAGTGAATCCCCAAAAAGAAAAATAAAAACAACCCAGTCTGAGTATATGAGCCCTTCTACACACCTCATGAAGCCATGTTTTAACTAGAACAAAGTTTGTAATTATTTTAAATGCTGGCAGCCCAAGTCTTTTAAGCTGTCTGTAATCTGGGATCATCCAGTTTGCCTTACATACTGTGCTCACCAGTAAGGTAAATCCCCAGAAAAAAAAACCACTCAAGTGGGTGTGTGTGCCCTACTATACGAGCTAAAGCCACATTTTAGCAGGAACACAGTTTTGTAATTCTTTCAAATACTGAAAGCCCAAATCTTTTTGTCCATTATCCGGGGTCATGCAGTTTTTCCTATGTACTGCACCCATGAGTACAGTATATCCCCAAAAAGAAAAACATAACCCACTGTGGGTTTCAGTGCCCTTCTACACCACTTGAAGCTACATTATTATAGTTGGAACAAAGTTTGTATTTTTTAAATACTGGCGATCCAAGTCTCCTAAGTTGTCCATTATCCAGTTTGGTCATCATCCAGTTTGCCTCAAGTTCTGCACCCATGAGTACAGTAAATCCTTAATTTAAAAAGAAAGCAACCCAAAATGGGTGTGTGGACCTTTCTACACCACCTGAAGCCACCTTAAAAATAACCACCTTAGCTTTATATAATTTATCCTCAAGGATTAAATTATTTAATAAAATAAAACTTATCTGGGAGCAGGCTGAACACCTTGTGCTTTAAATTGTATCTGCCAATTGAAGTATGATGTAATTGATACTACTGTACTGATATTTCCTCTTTTTTTTAATCTAGTGGGAGGAACAAAGTGTAAGCATTTACATCAGTTGTGAAATTGTACATTTTATGAGGCATTTTCCTTTTCTTTAATACCCATATACAGCTGATTTGTCTATTTCCATTCTGATGTGATGGAATGTGTTTGGATGAATGTGGGTAGGGGCAGGGGGTTGGGATGTGGGAACATTGTTTGAACCTTGTGAATGCTGAAAAGCGACAGAAGAAAGTTTGTTTATCAATGAATCGATTATCAATCAACTTGAAGCCATATTTCAGTGGTAACAAACTCTTTTTCACACATTTTCAGTCCAAAACTTCCAATAAGTTATCCATATTATCATGCAGTTTGCCTCACGTACTCCACTCATAGATAACATAAATCTCCAGTTACTCCCCAAACACACCAAAAAAAAACCAAGGTGGGTGTGTGTGTGTGTGTGCCCTGCTACACCGCCTGAAGCCATGTGTCAGCCAGCTGTAAAACCCTGCCAAAAAAAAGAAAAAGAAAGTGTCGGGATCGACCGCGGATATAGTGACAGGCCAGGCCAATTTTATTTCCTCTTTCCCCACCACCACCACGGACCACACGGGGTCTTGACATCATCCGTTCCTCAATAATGCTGCAGCAGGGTAATGCTGGCAAATAGCTCCCATTCCCTGCTTTACTACCCACACCCACACATGAGGGGGGGTTCTCCGGAATCTGTTGAAGATTACCCTACCGCCCTCGAGGGAAGATGGTTCCGGGATTATCGATTCTCTCCAGCAGAGGATGGGCCAAATATTTGCCGGGAATGTGGTTGATGGAAACTTGAATAAATCGCGGTCATCAAGACCGCATTACTCGTGGAGACTGATTGGGTTCCGAATGAGATCAAATATATCCTTTGTAGCAGGAAGAATGGGTTTCAAGGTCATTTCGGCCGAGTGCAGCGAAGCATTTATTTTTGTAAAAGGTTTTGCAATGGAATGTGAATTTCTGCGCTCTCAATATTGCATCGCAGCGAAAAATCCAGTTTCTAATTTGAGAATAGAAATAGCATTTCATGCTTACGCAAATTTAAGAATCTCGAATGCTGTACCAAAGAATTCTCATAATTTCACCGTACAGTCATTTTTTTCAAGATGAATATTTGCTGTTGATTGGACAAACATTGGATGTTGCAGAAATAAATTCATTCATCTACATTTAGAAACAAGGCTTTTGAAGTCACTGTTTGCACCAAAAGCTTATGCATCAGTGAGATAAAAATCTGGCATGAAGGTTATCCAGATTATTATCACCAAAGAAAAGTTAGGTTTAGAAAAGTGAGAATATCTCAAGATCTGTCAATAAGGTCAATTTTTATATGATAAAAGAAAAGTTGAAGAACATCTTTGGCTTCAATTTAAAATGTTGTGATATTTACTCAGTGTAAAATTCGAAGAGTTATTTGCTTGGGAAGTTTGTGCATTGGGAATTGCGCCATAGGCAAAGCATCTTTTCTTTGCTGATTTTCTTTTTCTTTTTGAAAGTGAGTTTTTATTGCACAATGCGAGATTGTATTTGCTGATTGTGTGTGTGATTGTTATCTTCATGAAACCTGTGATCAGAGACAATAATAAGATTCCTCTTTTAACATCCAAGGAGCAAGGATGCTCCAGCTTCTCTTATTTTTCTGCAGCCATAACGTAGTTTTGTGCTTTTAAAATTAAATTCCCTTGGAGGCTGGGTAACTGCCTCAGCACTCAGATGGAATGTTTTTTAATGCAGCTTGAATAAAATCTGCAATCAGTGGAACTCAGACACAATCAAAGAAGCCAAACACTTCTAAATACTTGATGTACACAACTTTTGCATAAATACAGTACTGTATAAATTCAAGCACCACACATCCTCAAGTACAATGCGTATTTTGATTTTTTGGCACAGGATTTGCCCAAAAAATTATATCCCTGCATAAAAAAATAACACATTTGCCAAAAAAGTGAATGTTTTTTTTTAAATAATTTTCAACAAAATAATCTTGCAATTGGATAAAAGTATGCAAAGCATTTTAACACGATTTGTTCCAAAAAAGATTCTCACACTTCCAGTCCTTAATTTTCACCTTCATATGGGAAAACTAATACACCATTTTGTTCCTCTTTATTTTTGAACAATGTATACCCTCATACTAATCGCACTCCCAATTTCTGCTTTGATTTCACAGAATAAAAAATGAGCCTAGTACTTGCATAAATAAAGTACATACAAGTGCTATGCAAAATTAAAAGAAATGATGATACTTTACCAGGGTGAATGGGAAGGAGGATTCGATTTTGTTTATTACTACCCCCACCAGCAAGAACACTCTAAGACATGGTCCAGACAACCCACATAATCACTGAAACCCCTCACACTGATCTAATAAAACGCAAATCGCATCCTCACGTAAAAAAAAAAAAAGGGTGGGGAATTGGGCCAAGGGTTGCGCCGTGTCTTTCCTATATTGAGAGACCCGAACCCTGGATCAATACACTGCTGGTCAGTCCGAAACCCGTCCTGAACAAAAGTAAGATTATATGCAATTGCGCAGCACATTTGAAACATTGGTTCTCTGCATATACAGTAGTAATGAAGACAGGTAAACCACATTCGTGGGAACGAGATTCCCGAATTAAAGACGCGAGGGTTTGGAAAACTGGGTTTCTTTTGTCCAATTTGCCCACCCAAAAACGCAATAGTAACAGAGATCAACGTGTTTCCCAGCATAGACGGCGAAAATTCCTGCTTTTCTGGAAATGCATTCTAAAACTATAGTAAAAATTCATCTTCGAACCACTGTAAAATCATTCGAAAAATGTGTCAAGGCAATTTTTCTGGGACCCAGAAGTGTATCACGAGGAACAAGGGTATAAAAGGAATATAGTTAAAACTGAAATTATTTACGCCTGCAATTTCAGTGTAGCAAGTTTCGCGTAATTTGTGCAGCAGCCACAAGCAATTTTCTCCTACTTGACGAAAAGTAATCCAATCTCACTTGTGAAGCATTATAATTTCACGTGAACTTTAGTGCAAAAGAACCGTATTTCAGGAAATATGATGCATGATGTTTCTTCCAGAGTTCCTGTACCTACAAGCCTACAACCAACCACCAGCAATGAATCAAAATTTAAATATTCTAAAAAAAATCCAACTTAGCTTTTAAAAAATATCAAAGCATAAACAATACCGTTTCCCCAGTGAGGAAAAATGTTCTTCCAACAAGCAGTTCCAGAAGCAGATATATTGAAAAAAAAAAGAAATTTGCATAAAGCCTCTAAAATGTTTCACATAAAAAAAATATCCACAGTAACGCAATTTCACGTTTATAGAATTTTTTTCTTAGATCCCAGGGAATTTTCGTAACCCTATTTTACTGTTTCATTCAGAGGATTCTTCAGAGACCAAAAAAGAATCACATCAATTTCACATGAGACAAAAAAAAAAACCTTTTCATGAGACAATTATTATTGCAGAAAATATGAAGCATAAATATTCCTTTCAGAATAATTTATGTGTCTTCAATCAACACTTCAGCACTGACTCAAAATTTCAACATTTTAACAAAAACAGATTTTCCAAGCAGCCTTGAAAAAATATAAAATCATTCATAAAACAGTTTCTTCAGAGAAAATAAATTATTTTTCCACGGGCACTTTCAGGAGCGGATGTTTTGCAAAAAATTTTTGTAAAGCCTTCCACATTTTTCTCATAATAAAATATTTGCTGTATCTCAATTATGCGTGCACAGTATAGTAATTTTTCCCCAGATCCCAGGGACTTTTTTGTAACCCGATTTTACTGTTCCATGGATTCTTCAGTGACCAAAAAAAGATCACAACGATGTCACATGAGATGAAATACAAACCTTTACAGGAAAAAATGAGTATTCCAGAAAATATGACGCATAATATTACTTGTAGAATTCATGTGACCTCAATCAACACTTGAGGACTGACTCAAAATTTCAATACAGTAATTTAACGAAAACAGATTTTCCAAGCAGCCTGGAAAAAAATACCAAAGCATAAATAAAACAGTTTCTCCAGGGAAATGAATTATTTTTTTCCACAAGCACTTTCAGAAGCGGATATATTGAAAAGGAAATTTCATAAAGCCTTCCAAATTTTTTCTCATGATAAAATACTGTATTCGCTATATCTCAATTGTGCGTGTATACAGTAATTTTTCCCCAGATTCCAGGGAATTTTTTTCAACCGAATTTTATTGCTTCGTGGATTCTTCAATGACCAAATAAGAATGATGAGTGTCAATACAGCATTTTTTTTCATTTCTTACACATGGTCACAGAAGGACCGAAACGTACCTATTTTGGCTTCTTCCATACATGAGTCACTGTAATCTGGTACAGTACTGTACCACAAATATAAATACAGTACATGTACCTTTTTTGAACAATTTCTCGTTGCTGGAAAAAAAAGACACATCTTACGGTCGCGAAATACCCCCACAGAGCCCTCGGGCTCTGGGGGTATTTCGCACTGAAGCCTCATCAACCGAGGATTACCAAGTAAAGCCATGGGGCCGTGTTAGCCGGATATCCGGTTGAGAGCAGCAATTTTTATACAGATGTGCAACGGAGATTTGCCCAGAATCATTCGCGGAATGGGTCCACTATTACCGAGTATAGCTGTAATCCGGGGACGGATGAGTGTCCAGCAGCTGAGCTCTGTTGCTCATGAAAATGCGTGGGTTTCCAAATGAAGTTTTTTTTTTGTGGGTGAACTTCATGGAGGTTTTTGTTTGAGGCGGGAAATTTTGACGGGAAAGTACACATCATTTTTCGCCACTGCTGTACAAAGATGTACCCCGAAAGTAAGGGGCTCAAAATCCTCTTCTTCTTCTTCTTTGGATTTTAGCAATTTTAAAACAGACAGCTGAATTTTTTTCTACGGATTGATTGGGACCAGCGAAAAAATCATATTTGTGAAGGAAATTCGAAGAAAATTGGTAGCTGTTGGGCATGGGAGTATAAAAACAAATTTGTTGCACAAAATGATTCGAGATTTGTTGCCCTTTACAGAAATTTGACAAAGTCTAATTTCTTAACTGCTGCTTTCTGTGCCTTATTACTAACACCAGGATTGTCCCAATAACGCGCATAGTTCAACATTTCCAACATCGGTAAAATTTAAAAATGAATAATCATTTTCCCGTGATATTCTAAGACTGGTTTTTCTTTATTCATTTTTACAATTGTCGGAAATATTTATTTTTGATATTTTTCGCTTTTCGGGACCATCCTCGTACATTAAAAATTAAAATTCAATTATCTTCCATCAGCAGC
The DNA here is from genome assembly GCA_905338405.1 of Notodromas monacha. NCBI lineage: Eukaryota > Metazoa > Arthropoda > Ostracoda > Podocopida > Cyprididae > Notodromas > Notodromas monacha. Next base: position 39,532 of record CAJPEX010001886.1, read on the forward strand.
TGGCACAATTGCATAACTTTTTGAAAATTTGGCGCATTATATGCCTTAAAATATAGGCATAACAAATAAGAAAACAAATATTCTAAAGGTATTTTGGTAAATCATGCTTCATATGTTTTTAATAATTTTTTTTCCATGTTTCAATGGTTCAAAAGTCCTGCGTTTAATTTCTGCATATAACCTAGAATTGCTGAAACGTGGAGCAAATTTTGGCTATTTTCCCTGATTTTTTCACGTAAAATAAAATTCATTTGATCACAGGGGAATTTCAAATAGAATCGGGAATTATTTGAGGTACTAAAAAGCTGATCGGGAGAAACTCTGGAAAATATGCATTCTTCAATATTTTGGAAATTATCATTAAATTGAAACTAGACAAATTCTAGTTGAATAGTGAAAGTATTTTTTGCAAGCGTCTACAATAACTAAACCAAAATCGGGCATATTTTAGTCCAAACGTTGGATTTTTCCGGCCTTCCTCGGAAATTTTGCTCGCACAATTACTCCCAACCAGAATGTCAAATTAAATTTAAAAACAGGAAAACAGGAGTAATATTTTAGTCGTCGTACCTGAGCAGATTTTTCGCCATTTTCTGTGCTTTCATGACTTACAGAAGAACCAGAAAGTTGAAAAAAATCCGCACAAGACGTTTCCTGCAAGTAATTCTCCTACTGCAGGAAAAACACTTTCTTCATTTTTTTGTTTGTTGTGTTCTTTAACGTAAAATTAAATGAAAATTGTCTGCGAGTCAACATATTTAGTGATGATGAATATATATATATATGACATTCGTGTTTCGAAAAACTGCCAAGTTATTTTGTTGATTATTCGCAAGACTTTCAAAAACGATTTTGTTCGATCAATTGGGAAGATCGCCACTTGAAAAAGTATACACTTTATACGGATCATCACAAGCAGTAAAAATCTTAGGATGCATCACTTCAAAACTATTGTATAACTAATCTAACCTTCTCCCCGAATCCTCCAGAATTTTGACAAAGTTTGTTTCATTTTCACAAATCGACAGAAAAATACCACAGCATGCACGAATAAAATCATCCGAATGACACTCACCATACACACAGATGATGCAAACAACCAACCGAGCAAACGATGTCATCTGGTTCGATGATTGACCGGTCATTTCACCGAAGCATCGCAAATCAATATCAATCAATGCGACCGACGCAATTATTGATCAAAACGACCGTCACTCGAGTAGAATGCGGAACAAAAGAGGGGTTTCTGCTACCGAGCAGCTGATCACGTAATAGTGCACTCATCATCAAAGGATAGCCCTGTTACGCATACGAAGTCCAGGTTATATAAGAATATCACTGTATACATTTCAATCAGTTGATGAGGAATATCTCATCCACATGTCGATTTTTTCAAGTCCTTGTCTGAATTCCTTCAGAAGCAATGCATTAAAAACTAGAGAGAAAAAAACTAACTTGGTGCGTTTTCAAAGACCCATGGAGCAAATGAACCTTCGCCTCCAAGTTCAGTAATTTACCTTGTCATCTCATGGAAGTATGCAATTTTAGGCCCAACATACAGTACTGTATTACCAATCGCATCTTCCTTTAATTCTTCTCTCTTTCCTCCAACAAAAATACGTATTTCGCTAAAACAAATATTTTTGCTGGTCCCTTGAAGCGTTCGACTCGAAGAAATTCGACTGTAATTCGCGAATTCAGCACCTGAGGACGAGACACACTACTACAATAATAAAGTACTGTACAGCATTAATAAATCTGAATAATTCACAGAATATCACAAAATTTCCCAAGATTTGGTGAGAAATATTTTCAGGACCGCGCGCCGGGAAGACTAAACGCGGACTGATCCAGGGAACACGAGAAACTGCTTGAAGTTACCCTGCTGGTTTCTCTTCATGAAGAAAGAAGGTCGACCCCCGAAGGACTCGGACCCCTCCCATCGCAACCCCCCGGAACAAGGGTTGCGTTTCCAACCCAGCGCGCGGGTTCAGTGTAATTTAATATACAGGCAGAACGCAGTAGTCTGACTGCGCAGTTGCACGATTATTCCACTAGAAACAAAATGACAAATAAAATGGGATTTTTGTTTAATTAACCATGGGAAGATTCCGGGGAAACGTAAGGGATCATCAGCGTTTCATTCTTAAGGTCTTGTGCATGAGAGCACTTTCCTATTGCGTGTACGGTAGTATAGTATACAGCATTACTTGAGATTGGAACACAGACCATCGTATTCTTCACGCAAGATCAAAATTTCGATGATAGATGTCCATAGCTTTCGACTTTTAGACCACTTTGTAGTCATTTGCTGTGTATACCGAACAGTTTACATGGGATAACTTCAGAGAATCGGGCTTAATAGAAGAGAACGCCAGATGAGAGTTATACACAGCAAATGTCAGGAATAAACCCAACAAATAATGATTTGAGTAGTAACCTTATTTAAAAGAGAATTTGAGGATTGAAGTTTTGAATGAAACTCAGGAATTTGGTTGGGCTACGACCGGGGTGAGAACACCCTATTATAACGTTGATATATTCGTAGAATGCAAAGATTGACACTCAATGAAATTGCTCGCGAAGTCTTGGATGAACCGCACGCTCGAGAGGCAGAAACCGGACTGTGTTGATTATTATTATTTTGGAAAACAGGAAAACAGTCCTACAAGGACGAGAAAGTAGGATTAGCAGAGAAATGCAGCCTTGGAGGCTTCCGTAAGTTACGTGAGAACCGAGGTTTCCCGAGATTTACTGAGTTATTTACAGGGAGGGGAAAAGAGCGAGCAAAACGGCTTTTCACAAAAAACAGGGTAATAAAGTAATAGAGGAACAAGGCAATACAGTTCTGGCGGAACAAGGCAATAAAAGTGTTCTCGCGAAAAATCGGTGTCGACTTCGATGCAGCTGTTTGGTCGTGACGTCACCAACAGGGGTCGTCTTCGTAGTGCCGACATTTTGACGGGTCTTCAGTCTTCCTGTGTCCATCTTGCAAGTCGGAGGTTCTGACAATCGGCGGAGGTCTCTTTTAGCAGTGATTGAATAATTTTTAGGTATTGTAAAAGATTTGAAATTGAAGACCGATTGGTCAGATTACTTGTAACTTTTAAGAGCTGATCAGGCTCGTAGGTTGGTGAAGTTCAAACTGGTAACTTGAAAAATTGGTTCGCGATAGATTTGATCCCACACTTGGGACATTTGATTCGCATGCTCTCGTGTTGGTTTTCCACACTTGATTGATAGAGTTGATTAGATTAGATTCACGTTTTGGTTTTGGTTGAATAGCTTGGCCACATGTAGATTGATTCCGTTCGGTTTTTTAGATTCATCAAGTTGATTGCGTGAGCTTCTTTTGTCGTTCGTCGGATTTGAGGAAGAGAATCAGTTCAGTTTTGATATCGTTTTAATTTGAGAGATATTGAAGACTTTGATATGGATCCCCATGGTCAAGGTGAGTACTTATTTCTGTTGTCTTGAAGACGTGTTCTTTGAAATTTTGATTCTTTTAGATTTGAATTCCAATGATTCCAGGTCCCAGGGACCGTTAATGATAGATGACTCAAATTCTCCTCGAAGTGTTAACGGTAAGAGTTCGCGAGTTGATAAAAAGTGAAACAGTTATCCTGAAGGATACATTTTTATGTTTGTAATGATTTTCAGAAAATGAGGACGTCGTCATGGAACCGTTCCAGAGTGATGTGAATGAATCTATGATTCCTTTACATTTAAGAGGGAGATCAGGAATTCTTCGAGATCTGGATTCCTCTGAATGGGAGAGCTTGCTTGATCTTGCGGGAATGGTTAAAAAACGTAGTATCTCAAATATTGCTAAACGTGGACTCAAGTCTGAGATAGTGGAGTCTGAAAAAGAGCTTTCTAAACATCGATCTAAATTGGAGGCTTTGCGATCCTCTGTGAAAGATCTTGAAGAAGAAAAGTCGAACTTGGAGGAGCACAAAAAGATCGCTGCTGCTCAGAGGGAAATGGCATCTGTTGCCTCAAAAGAAGCTGATTTAAGTGCTTTGGAGTTTTTGGGGAGCATAAAACGAAAGACTTCAGGGGATTTAGCATCAATTCTTTTAAGATTGCAAGGATTGAGTGACATTTGGTTGGAGGAAGGTTCAGCTTGTAAGGTTTTCCAAGAAGGTAATTAATATATTTTAAGTTTAAGATTAAATGCTAGTCATTAATTTGAAATTGGTTTCTTGACAGAGGATGTCTGGATGCTTCAGCTGGGAGGTGGAAAGGACAGGATCACCATTCAAGTTGCAAAACTTGAGAAACTAATGGGTCGATTTGTGAAAGAACATAAGGTTCCTGGGGTACGTCCGCCATCTCAAACTCTGGTGGTCCCAAAAGTTTCATCTTTAATTTCTCCTGGACCTCTGAGGTTGATCTTAAAGACAATTGAGCAATCTTCTGTTGCATCGACTTCTGGAGTGAAGAGAGTGAGGGCTGAAATTTCGTCAGAAAATTTGGACAAGTCTTTGCAAGACAGTTTTTGGGGTGAAAAGAGCAGCGTTGCCTCAACCTAGTGTTCCAGATTTGTTAAAACGACGAAAACTTTGAGAAAACCCTAAATTCTTTCCGGGAGGGCTTACTGATGGTTAGTACTTAATCTTGGAATTTGTAAAAAAGTTTTCTAGTATAAATTGTTGATTCTATTTTATGTGCAGAGAATTTGGCTAAGATCATGGAAGGAAAACAATTTGTTCCAAAGGATCCAATAAGTTACCGCAGGAATGTAGCTCGAAGACTTGGGTTAACGGAAGAGCATTTGGAAAGAATTGATTCTATACAACTTCCAGTGCCTGGATGTATAGTTCAAGATTGGCTGTACAGTACCCCGGAGATGTCTAGAATCCCAGATGATGTAGTTCCAGATGATTCTAATCCTAAAGTCATTGTAATTGGGACATCTTTAACCTCCTATATTCGACTTGGTGGAGAAAAGGAGACCTTTGTCGGTCATGTCAGAGCCGAGAAGTGTACTCAAAAACCAGTTTTCGACTTTTCACATCTTTTTGCTGGTCTCCCAGTTTTGCTTTATCAGGTTTGAGCTGTTTTTTAGAAGTTTTGACTTTGAGTTTCTTAATTAATATTTGGTTTTTCCTTTTAGTACTCAGTGAGTGGGTTGGCGTTTAAGTATGGACAATCGTTTTCTCCTGAGGAATTGAGAGATATGATTTATTATGATCTCAAGCTAAAGGAGGGTTTCCAATTCAACCAAGTTTATATCCGGATTGGCACAAATGATATCAAGGAGATTGTTAAGCGACAAACGGACTTAGATTTCCAAACTTTTGATGGATTCCTTGAGAAATTGTTTGACTATTTGGGAAGATTGGCTAGAGCTTTTAAGTGTCGGGTGTTTTATATAGGAGCCTCTGCTCCTCCGAAATCTCAATATAAAAAGGAAGAAGAAGACCAGTTAAAATCTAGAGCATTTTTGCCAAAAGAGTTACTTTATGCTGAGGATGGATTTCCAGCTTTTCCATTGCAGTATCCTGATGGGAATAGATATGTCGAAAAGGAATCTAGGTTGGAAGTGGCTTATGCTATGCAATATGAAATGATAGAAAGATTGTCTAAGGTAACTGGAACTTTGATGACTGATGGAAAGGGTGGTCCAGGATTTATTGTAATGCTCACTCCTATGGAGAGATTGAGGAAGTACATAAAACGAACAACTCTAGAAGGAGCCTTTGGGCATATGCAGATTCGAGCCTATTTGGCTTTTGCCACAGATCATGCGATTGTAATTCAGTTTGGTTTGTCGTTGGACTATCCATCAAAAGTTTGGCAATGGGTTCCGTCTTGTTCGGGACAATGTCCTATGTGGAACGACGACGGCACTGCCTCATGTGGCATATCTCCTCAATTAGACCATAAACACCATTGTCATGCCCAGTTGATGGAGCATTGTTCTGGATTTCCTTATGGAAGTGTTCCTAGAGCTCAGGGAATTCCATTAATGGTTGATCCGTTTGTGAGGTATTTGAGAGCTTTTATAGAGAAAGCGAATAGGAGACTTTAAAAAGTTTTATGTGTCTTTCAGCTTGCAGAGGATTTATCAGTGCGGGATCATTGATGAGTGCTTTTCATTGGAGTATATTCGTGGAAGCTACAAGTCGTCTACTGCGGAGAAGTCAAGTTTCAAGATCAAGGATACTCATTCTGGAAGAATTGTGGTTGGGGCAAAAGTGAAGGTTAAAAATACTGATTTGATAAAAATAGTTATTACGAAAACTGAGGCCGGATTTTGGTTGGTTGATCGATTAGACCATAAACATCATTGTCATGCCCAGTTGATGGAGCATTGTTCTGGAGTTCCTTATGGAAGTGTTCCTAGAGCTCAGGGAATTCCATTAATGGTTGATCCGTTTGTGAGGTATTTGAGAGCTTTATAGAGAAAGTGAATAAGAGACTTCGAAAGGTTTTATGTGTCTTTCAGCTTGCAGAGGATTTATTGGTGTGGGATCATTGATGAGTGCTTTTCATTGGAGTATATTCGCGGGAGCTATAAGTCATCTACTGCGGAGAAGTCAAGTTTCAAGATCAAGGATACTCATTCCGGAAGAATTGTGGTTGGAGCAAAAGTGAAGGTTAAAAATACTGATTTGATAAAAATAGTTATTACGAAAACTGAGGCCGGATTTTGGTTGGTTGTAGAGGGTGGCCCTATGTACTCGGATGGAAGGAATCTTGAATTATGTTGAAAGTACAGATTGGTCCCCCCCCCTCTTTTTAAGGTTGTGAATTGATTCTCGCTTCGTATTTTGATATAGTTGACACTTTGGTTTGATTGATTTGCTCTCCTGTTGATTTTGATTCGTTTTGGTTGGTTTTGATTCATTTTTCCGTTTTGGGTTTGATTCATTTCTCGGTTGTTTTTGATTCATGACTCGGTTGATTTTGGTTCGTGAATTGGTTGATTTTGGTTTGAGACTCGGTTGATTTTGGTTTGTAAAATAAATGATCTGATCTAACTTGCAAATTTTGGTTTTTTATTTTTGTTGTTTGTCCTTTAGGACCCTACGTAACCCGTTCAACACTCCTCTTTAGGAGCTTCTAAAACAAAAATAGCTCTAGGAAATGTAGTATTTTCATTACGTTTATTCTAGCTTCTTAAAAAAGTCACCCACAGCTTGAATTTTCATAACTGCAATGTTCTTTAAGAACTCATTATCTACTTGTTGTACTTCTGTTTCTAAAGGGATAAGGTTTTGAATTGCCTGATTTTTTAAGACAGTGGGTTCAGATTTTTTGGCCCCCCCCTGCGAGGGAAGTAGTGATAATATCTACAACATCATTATCTACTTGTTGTACTTCTGTTTCTAAAGGGATAAGGTTTTGAATTGCCTGATTTTTTAAGACAGTGGGTTCAGATTTTTTGGCCCCCCCCTGCGAGGGAAGTAGTGATAATATCTACACCTCTAATTTTCCCGTCTCTTTTGCTTTTGTAAACATTGATGATTCTAGCTAATTTCCATTTAAGTTTGTGCAAAGGGGAATTGGCATTAATCATGTTAGGTTTTAGGAGAACAATTTGACCAACTTTTGGTTCTAAAGGGTTGGTTTTCTTTCCTGTTTTTGTATTAAATTTTCGTAGGTTTGATAGGTATCCTTCGTAGAAATTGGTCCACACTTTTTCAGAGATTTCTATTCATCTAACGGCATTTTCTGAAAGTCTGTCTTTGTCAGTAATTCCTAGAAATTTCAATGGTTCAGGTCCATAAAGGAAGGGATTTAGTTCCCAATCTCCTTGATGAGGGTTGATAAACATAGATGGAGTTACTGGCATGGGAGATTCTCTTTCTGAGAATAGATAGGTTAGAGGTCTGTTATTGATCATGTTCTCAATTTGAGCTACTACAGATAGAAGAGAATTCCAGTTATCAAATGCAATTCCTCTAAAGGATCTAGCTAACCTTTCCTTTATCATGCTCATATGCCTTTCGTAAAACCCCCCCCCCCCCCACCAAGGAGCTCTGCTTGCATTAAAATGCCATTCTGCATTTTTAAGTTTGACTTTTAGTTTGTGTTCTTGGGCTTTAAGAAGCATGGGCC